>KZ295715.1:296737-308018 GCA_002406435.1 Spermophilus dauricus | reverse complement strand
TTGGGGGAGGTCTCGTAGGGAAAAAGGGACAGGAACCCGGACAATGCCCTCAGGTCCTGCCATCCCATGGTGAGGACAGATGCGTTCAGGATCTTGGGTCGCTTGGCGGGACCTGGTCCAGGCACTTACTGGGGTGGTCTGGCTCAGGAGGAGCCGGTTCTGGAGGAGGGTCCAGATGGTAGGGTCTTGGGGGGTGACAGGGGGGTCCCCGCAGGTTCAGTGATGGAGAGGGGCAGGGCAGGAGGTGTTTCCTTAGCCAGGAGGACTTGGAAGGTGGGAGGAAGAAAGATCATAGGGTAAGGGACTCGACCCAGTCTGCCCTGGGTGTGGGCGTGTCTTCCTGAGGCAGAGAGGAGCGGCCTCAACCCCAAGGGGGAAGGCTCTAGCCCCCCGGGTCTGGCACCAGATGTAAAGCAGGGACCAGGATGAAGATGAGGCACCACAAGGAGGTTCATGGGGTGCTGGTGGGCTAGGTCTGCTGATCCGCCCGAGGGTGAGGGCTGGGGAGTCCCAGGTAGGAGGCCAGGCCGAGCCAAGGCCAGCCATGGTGTCTGTCCTAGGTTGGTTCCAGCTGATCTGCCTGCAGGGCCTTGCCTCTGCCCATGGTGTCCGTGGTCAGTGGGCCAGCTTTGAGTGGCCATCTTGGTCTCCTCAGCCGGGTGGACAGCCCCGCCGTGCGCCATGGCAGGGGGAGGCTGCTGGCCTCAACAGTGCGCCATTTCTAGGCTTCACTTTGGGGCTGTCAGAGTCCCATCTGAGTGGACAGCGGACACTGTCACAGCATCAGCACGCACCAGTACCACGTCCTCCTCTCTTTATGTGACCTCGGAGCCCCCCCCCCACATGCTGGGTGTGATGTTCTGAAACTCCCTGAACTCGGGGTTCAGAGGACGGAGGGATGGCAGCAGAAGCTGTGTCTGCTGAGCCTGGCTGCAGCCAAGGAAAACTGTCCCCTGCTGCCTTGGGTGCCCTGCCCGTCTGTCCCTAACTATGATCCCTAAGATCTTGTCACCTCTTGGTTTTCCGTTCTTTGGGGTGTCATTCTCATACTTGAGCATATTGGTGTAAATCGCTCGCATGGTTCTTGCCATGTAGGGTCCCCCAAAACTTGCCTCGTGTGAGGCTCTGGGTTCAATCCTCAGCACCACATAAAGTCAAATAAAAAAATCTGTCTTCTCAAACAGGGATCTTAAAATAAATAAATAAATAAATAAATAAATAAATAGGAATGTTAACCTGACAGAGAGAGAACCTACAATTGTATGCAATATCCAGGCTTCTTGGTGGAGAATGGCACTCCGCTGTCACCCCAGGCCAAACCTGCTCACACCTCTCTATTCTCCACACTAGAATAGTGTATCCCAGTTTTTAGGGTGCATGAGAATCACTGGGAGAGCGCACCCAAACACAAACCCAGAATGTCTCACTTGGGCCTCGGATTGAGCTTTTGGATGGCCAAGCTCCATGTGCCTTTAGAATGTCATTGACCCTTTGAATTCCACACAGGGTCCTCCCCATCTCTCACCCAGGACTTGGTGGCCCCGGGGTGTGGCTGACCTCATTGTGTGGCCACAGGGTTTGGCTGACCTCATTGGGGTCTCTCTTTTCCCTTTGGTCAGAGGAGGCTCTTCCCAGCCCAGGGCTACCCCTCCACTGTGTCCCCAGGAAGATCCAGGTGTGTGGATATCTAGGGCTGCCCTGAGAGTGCCACTGCCCGGTGCCTGGACTCAAGCTGAATATACAGCTCCCCAGGGGCTGAGGCCAGGAGTCCAACATGAAGGTGTTGGCAGGCACCTGCTCCAGAAGGTCCAACTTTGCTTGCCTCTTGTAGCTTTTGGTGACTGGGGGACACCCTGGGCCTACTGTGGCTTGCAGGCACCTAAATCTCTTGTGTCTCTGTCGTCACACAGTGACCTCTCTGAACAGGTGTGCTGTGCCAATTCCCTCTTCCAAGGTCACAAGCCCACCCTCATCCACTGTGGCCTCCTCCGTGGATTGCAAGTCCTTATTTCCAAATAAGGTGATAAGCTGATGTTCTGGGAGGAATTGAAGTTTGAGGGGCTATTATTCAACCCAGAACGTGGCTGAGCACTTACTCACCCTAGACCCTGCGCTCCCACAGGAGCAGTGTGACGTACATACAGGCGTCACCCATGCTGGGCTCGGGGGACCTCAGGCTCACTAAAGTGCCCCAACCAGAAGCACATGTGACACACAGGGCACCGTGTAGCTCTAGCAAGATGCTTCCCCTCCCACCTTGTCAGGAGTCCAGCTGTGTCGTATGGAACAGTCTAGAACCTGCATCTCTGCACACAAGTGACTCTTCCTGTAAGTGGTCCTAGAGCCCGACTGAGGACTTAGGATTTTTTATAACTGCATCTTTTATATAATTTTATATAATTGCCTCTCAGTATATCACACCGTGATCAGATTCAAGAAATAACAGCGTTCAAAGAAATCCTTACTCACTATCCCAAAAGTTACGAGATCCCTCTCCTCCATTGAACACCCTGGAATTCTTTTGAAGGTCCTATGCAGGTTTATAGGATGAGCTTTTGTTTATAATATATTTTTTTTAGTTGTAGATGGACACAACACCTCTGTTACTTAAATTTTTTTTTCCTTTTTAAATATTTCTTTTAGTTGTTAACAGACCTTTATTTTACTTATTTATATGTGGTGCTGAGGATTGAACCCAGGGCCTCACACATGCTAGGCAGGCTCTCTACCCCCTCATCATGGCCAGCAAACCCACCTGACATTCCCCCCTCAAGGACCCAAGCCCTTCAAATCTTTTAGGGTAATTGCTGCCAACTTATTCTGGCTACTTCTGCTGAAACGGGGTGCCATTTAGGAGGAGGAAACCCAGTCCTTGCCCTCTGCCAGGTGGGTGAGGCTGGCCCAGGTGTCCATGGCTGGAGGAGGAGTCATCTGATTTTGGCAGGGCCATGTGCTCTGCAGGAGCTGGGGACACCAGTTACCAGTTAGTGTTGGTGACAGTGGGTGGAGCACCACGCAAGAACACTGCCCAGGGTGGTTTAAAGCAGAATCATGAGGCCCTTGTGCGACTGAGTTAAAGTGGGGTGTGGTCCTCCATCTGTGATACTTGAATTTTTTTTTTTCAGTATGACGATTGAACCCAGAGATGCTTAACCACGGAGCCTCATCCCCAGCCCATTTTTATATTTTATTCAGAGACAGTGCCTCGTTGAATGGCTTAGGGCCTCCCTTTTGCGGAGGCTGGCTTTGATCTCCCGATCCTCCTGTCTCGGCCTCCTGAGCTGCTGGGATGACAGGTGTGCGTCATCACGCCCAGTGTGATATTTGGATTTTAACATATTAAGTCATGTCAGAAATATTGACAGAATTATCAGGAATGTATAGACAGCACTGTTCCTTTTTTCTAATTTAAAAACATTTTTTAAGTTTTTTATTTATTTTACTTTGTCACACATGACAATAGAATGCGTTTATGCACTTCCATATACGTAAATGGGATATAACTTCTCATTTTTTGTTTTACAAATGAGAGTTTTTTCAGAGCTGACAAATGAAGGTCATCTCTCCATAGAGAGACACCCCCAGATGTTGGGGTGCTCAGCTTTCCTGGGGTGGGGCTTTGGAGGTGTGGCTGTGGCGCTGTGGGAGGGGCTGGGGTGCTTGGCGTCAGAGCTGGGTGGTGGGAACAGTATGGGATTGGCTCAGGTCCATGGCACCATGGGGCTTTCCAGAGTCAAGGGGTCGTGTCCTTCTGGGATTGGCTTAGGGTCATGGTACCACAGGGCGGGTCACTAATGGGTAAGAGGAAGTGCAGGAAAGGGAAGCTCATCTCGTAAGATGGTGGTTAACCTTTAAAATGGCTGCTCCCATGCTAAGTCAAGACCCTCTGTTCCTCCCCTTTTTGTTTGTTATGGGGGCCCTGAAGGGACGGGGCATTGGTCAATCTTCTGTGGCTTCTTCCTTCTGGGAAGGGGCGGGGTGTGGACCCTTGTTAGGGGCGAAGGATGTCATCAAGGTCATGGTGAGGGCCGGGAGATGGTGGTGGTGTTGACTCTGGGTGGCCCCATGTTGGTGAGGGTTGGTGTCCTGCAACACAAGCTGGTTTGCGGTTTGGTTAGAGAGTTTTCATTGTGGTCTTGGTCAAATCTGATGATGCAGCGGGTGAGCATTAGCAGCAGGCCTATGATAAGGGGAGGGTCAGGAAAGGAAGTGCCCCCTGGATAAGGGCTTCTTAGCTGCCACCCTCCAGCAGGGGAGAGCCCTTGTTCCCTGCTGTTAGTAGGTCCAGTCCAGGGCGGTTCTGTAGGACCCCAGAGGCTGAGGAGTCCAGTGAATTCCGCAGGGTCAGGATACACTGGCTACCTGATGGGTGTCCCCTATCACCTGACTTTGGAGCAGATGAAAACAGGTAGTGGGTGCAGTTGTTCCTGTGGCTACGGCTGCCGTCACCCTGGGGTGGCCAGCAAGGGAGCACCTGGAATTGGCCATTTGTGTCGAGGGCTCGTGTGAGCAGGGACTTCCAGTGAACTGTTCAGGCCTAGAAGACCTGGTGCCAAATGACAGAAGCCAGTCACCCCTTGCCAGGAGGCCTGAGGGCTGAGAAGCTGTCCCATGACAAGGTTGGAGAGGACAGAGCCCTTGTTTGGGGATAGAGATCTTTAACAACCCCAGAGTTATCAGGTATGTGAACAGGACAGATAACTTCTAATGTCACAGATGTCCATTCCCATAAGCTGTAGTCAAGCAACTTAATGTCACTAGGAACAACTCCCAATCACCCTCGGTGGTTTTGCTCAAAACCCAGGCCCCAAATCAAAGACCACCTGTAGACCTGGTTGACAGTAGGGATCAGCTGTAGCTGTGACAGCTGTGGCTGGGGGTGTCCCCGACCACACAGTAACCCTGGGAGTGCTGGAGGTCAGTGGTCACTTCCTGGGACCTGTAGTTCATTTAGATGGACTGGAGACAGGGGTCTGATGTGAAATGTCCAGTGGTGGCTGCACCCTGTGCAAGATGGCTCTCCCTTTGGAACTCTGGGCTGCGGTTGTGGCTCTTTATTCTTATTTACAGGGAACACACACACACATACACACAAGGGGAGGCTCAGTGGAACATTCTATCCCCAAAAGGGCAAAGGGGTAGGATCACAAAGGAGCAGGTGAGTGTAGCTCATGCCCACCGGGTTGCCTGCTCCTGGAGCCACGCCCCCTCACCTGAGTCAAGGTAGCGCCCACGTCACTGTGGGACACAGTGATTGTTCAGAACCCTGGTGCATCAGGACTTAGAGGCTGGGGTTATGGCTCTGTGGTGGGGTGCTCGTCTGGCGCCTTGTATTTTCCCTGTCACTTAAAGGTTATTCCTGGGGAGCAGACCCAGGGCCCTGGGCACGCGAGGCCACCACTCTGCCAAGTGAGCTGTGTCTCCATTGCCCAGGAAGCTGCACCCGGGTGTCTTCAGGGATGATCTGATCTCCTCCAGCGCTGCTCTAGGGGCATGGAAGGGCTTGTGGAGCGAGCTAAGAGGGCTTTGTTTGTCCTGGGCATGCGTGTGCCATGGGGTCCTGGGGGGGCTGGACAGACCAGTTCCCCTCCTGTGTCCTGCGTTGGGGGTCTGAGGCAGTAGCAAGCAAGGTGGCTTCATGAGTTACCATTTTAACTAAAGTTTTGCAATCTTTTGGCACCAGGGTGTACCTCATTTCCAACCCTTCAGTGCTATATGGGGTAGAGTTACTGTCCACGTCGCTTTCTGAAACAGTGCGCTGCACCTCGCTCCAGACAGCACGAGGCCACTGCTCATATGTGGTTGGTCAGCAGCATTTACCCCTGATGGGTGACACCCCGTCCTCTACAGCTTGTTCCACGCACTCAGTCAACTCGCTCCAGCTGGGGATGCGCTCCAGACCAAGGCAGTGAGTCTGAGCAGCTGTGGCAGCCTGGTGTCACTAAAGCTGTGCCAACGAGGTCGCTGTGGCAGCAGGATTTTTAAAGGAACCGCCACATGCCCGGGCACAGGAAGAGAAGAGCGGGCAGGTGGAGAAGCAGAGGTCTTATTGGTCGTGTTGCCACAAAGAAACCAAGTTGGAGGCACCCGTATGGAAGCTGGTGTCTTCTCCTGAAGCGTTTCACCTGTCTTCTCCCAGTCCTTTGAATGCCGGGTCCCAGATTCTGGGTCCCAAGGACAAGATGAATCTCCCTGTCAGCAAGGGACAAGATCAGTGTCACGCACAGTAAGTCCAGCCTTGCCAAGTAGGAAAGAAGGCTCAGCCTGCTGATGTCACTGCGCGTCAGAGAGTCACCCGTAGCTTACTGGTCAGGGATCTGTGCGAGCTGATGGATGCGCCTCTAAGTCCACTCTGGGCATAAGCTCTCCTGCTTTCCCGTTACCTGTCCGAACGTCTGGCTGATTTGGTTGTCCCAAACTCTCCATGGACTGGGAGGCCATGTGCCCCAACATGGGGCGCCATTTGTAAGGGAGATTCTTGGAAAGAAACCTGTAGAGAAGCGATCAGAAGAGGGACAGGCACATACCATGCAGGGAAAATAAGACAGAGTGGCTATTCTTCTCCAAGGCCATGTTTATTATACCCCCGAATTACTTACCCCCTCCTACCATGACTGCATCCTAACTTAGCATTTCTCATCCCGAGAGCCAGCTAACCAAGGTGAGGTACAGGTTAATACACACACAGCCCCTTCTCCCCAGGACATCACCATGGAAACTAGATAGCGCACCTCCTCAGCCACCCTAATAGCTCAGGGGGACACTGTCAGGCAGCCAGTCATGGGAATCAGGGCACAGTTCCCCCCGGGGGTCTGCTCACTGGGGACGCCTCCCTGTCTATTCCCAAGGTCACAATACCCACGTGGAGAAAGCAGGGCAGGGTCAAGTGTCCCAGGGAAAAGCCTCTGTGTTTTGCAAGTGGGGGCCAAGGAGACCCCTGGGGATGCAGATGCGCTGCTGGCTGGGATCTGAGCAGATGCCGCCTCAGTCCCACCCCACGGTCAGCCTCCATAGGGCTCAGGGGCTTCTGCCTGTCCCCCGCTTGTCTCTCTCTGGGCTCAGCATTTCTGTGGGCCACACTGTTTCTGGATGCTGTCCATCGAACACTTCCTGGGGTAGACCCACCCCGGGTCCTCTGGCACTTGAGGATGAGGTAGATGACCATCGTGTTATCAAATCGACCAGCCATGGACACCTAGGTATTACGGGGTAGGGGTGACAGCCCATCCCAGGAGTTTCGGGATTGCCTCCTTGGAAGGCTGGTGTGAAGCGTCCTGGCTCATCCTGAGACTCTTGTTACCTGCTCTGCGGTGGGCCTCTGCCTGAGGTGCACGGTCACCATCTCTGAGCTCCCTTGGAGACACGGCAGGAAATGTCGTGTGTTCCCTGCCTGATCAGCTTCTTCACCTGGCTCTGGCCACAGTGGGCATCATCCTGTGAGCAGAACAGAGCACAGCTCCAGGCTGCAGACGTCTGCGAGGGCGGGGCCTCATCGTCCTTCCTGGGGATGGCTTCAGGGGCACCATGCAGGAAAGTGCCCGGCACTTGTTCAGCTTCACCAGCTGGGAATCTGGTGCTCGGGCCAAAGCCGATGACTTTGACATTGTTGCTGGTGTCCACCATGGTGTCCCCTGGTTTCAGGTCCAGGTGCAGGACGCCCCGCGTTTGGCAGTACTGCATGGCACACATGTTCGCCTGAACGTGTGATGGGTGCCGCCTCCTGCAGGCCGTCAGGTTCCTGGATGAGGTCCCAGAGCTGCCCCCACCGTTATGCTCCATGATAAGGCTGATGTACTCGATGGTCTCAGTGTCCTGGAAGAACTGGTTCATGGTTTGGTGGTCTAAGGTCGCCATCACCCCCGGTTCTTCATGGAAGGTTTTTATTTCCTCATCAAATCTGAAACGGAGATTTGCTAGGTGTTGCCTTCTTGGCATCCATTTCCTTTCAGAGCTTGGCATATGCTCCAGGATCTCCCAGCTTTGAGGGTCTGGGTGGAGAAATCTGCTGAGATCCACGCTGGTTTCCCTTCTCCCTGGGCCTTTAAAATTCTGCCCTTACTCTGCGTGCTGGGCATTTTCAGTGTAAGTGCCTTGGTGTGCATCTGTGGTGATTTTGTTCAGTTGGTGTCCCCATCTGTCCTAGCTGGTGACCTAATTCCGGGTTCACAAAATCTGACTAGTCCAATAACTTAAGAAGATGGTGAAGAAGGCACATAAACACACAGAAGTTGAAAGAATGATCAAGGCTTGTCGTTGGAGAAAATGCCCGTTTATTGAGGAGCAGCTCTGCATATTTATAGAGCTGGGGGTGGTCTGATGGTTGTGACAGAATGGTCTGACAGTTGGCATGGGGTGCTTTCTGATTGGTGGGTAGGGATCATGTGAGCCAGCAGGGCTAGTCTGATTGGTTGGTAAGGATCATGTGAGCCAGCAGGGTAGTCTGATTGGTGGGTAAGGATCATGTGAGCCAGCAGGGCTAGTCTGATGGGTGGGTAAGGATCATGTGAGCCAGCAGGGCTAGTCTGATGGGTGGGTAAGGATCATGTGAGCCAGCAGGGCTAGTCTGATGGGTGGGTAAGGATCATGTGAGCCAGCAGGGCTAATCTGATGGGTGGGTAAGGATCATGTGAGCCAGCAGGGCTAGTCTGATGGGTGGGTAAGGATCATGTGAGCCAGCAGGGCTCACCATTGGTCGGCTCTTCTCGGGGGGATGGGGAAGTTAGTCTTTGGAGCTGGGGAGACTCCCAACATTCCCCCTTTCTTCATGTAAAAAAGCTATTGGGGAATTATGTCTTCCAGTCACAAGGTCATCATGACCTACCATAGAGACAAAAGGATTTAGTAGGAAACATTATTTCGATGACTATGATACAGAAACTTTCAGTGTATTATTAGGATTGAGGGCTTAATTAATTAACTCTGAAAGATCAAGGTTGTTATTATTACTCTGCCAGACACTCATCAGAAGATTTTTAGTCTTTTCCCAGTTTTACTGGGAAGCACTGTGTTTGGCCCTAGGAACGCAGACAGGTTGATGTTTAGTGAAAGCCTTCCCTGGGGCCTCAGAGCAGAGGACTCGTTGGCATTACTCATTATAGTGGCGCAGGGTGTCCAGTGTAGTTTCAATCCTTCCATCAGCACTTACCTGACTGTGAAGGATCTTGGAAGTTATTTAAGCCAAGTTTTTAAGAAAGCTGTAAGTTTTGAAACAGCCACAAGGGCTGTAATTGTAGAAACAATCATTTAGAGTAGTCACTTCAGGGGTCATGAGATAGCAGCTTGCCTAGGTCTGGTTAATGGCCTGTACCCGTTCCACAGCCTGACTATCAGCCTCAGCGTGCTGGCTGGCAGGGGACAGAGGACCATCGATGAAGGGTCAGTGTCCTCCTCCTCTGCCAAAGTTAGGCAAGTTGCATTTTTTATAGATTACAAGATGTTTAATCATCTTTTCTCTCGATTCCCACATTTAAAGAGTCTCTTAGGTCAGTCATGTAAATATTCTAGAGGCAGAAGTCAAACATCACACATCCTTTTGGGTGCCATCTGGCTGAGGATTAAGTTTTCTAGGAGTGATGGCATCCTGGTGCAGTTGTTCTGGTCTGTTCTAGGAGAGCAGCCAAAAATAGACCCACTATTTCTAGACACCTTATGTTGTACTGGCAAGATACTTACATACTTACATAATCCATCTACTGGAAAGGTGCCAGGTTCTTTTTCTCTCTTTTAAAATATTTTTGTTTTAGTTGTAGTTGGACTTGATTCCTTTATTTTATCTTTATGGGCTGCTGAGGTTTGAATCCAGTGCCCTGCACATGCCAGGCAAGCGCTCTGCTGCTGATCCACAACCTCAGCCTGAAAGGTGCCAGTTTCTATTGTAGAATGATGAGGGCAATAACCCATTTGTGGATATTTCATGTAAATAACTGGCCTATGCAGAAAAAAATGTATTTCAACTATTTTTCTATTTTGACAATTGTCCAGATGCATAGTCTTCCTTTCTGAGGTCCAGTGTGATTGGCTGGCTTAGGTTCTCATATGCTGTGGGTTTCTCAGAAGGGACTTGCAGACAGCCTGTTCACCGTAGGATCAACACATAGGTGTAACTGACCATTGCAGTCAGGACAGTGAATCTGGTTTCATGGGTGGACTTTCCAGTCCGCACTGCAAGGCACATTAAAGGTGGACCTTAGAGGTGGGTCCCAGGAGTCTCTTGGTAACTTTTATTTAACCTAGTGAGGTCATGAGGCTGTGTGGCTGTCAGCTCTGCAGCTGGAAATCTGCCTTCCTGTGCCTGGTCTCTGGTCATTTTCCCAATGACAAGCACGTGTTACAGATGTAGCATTATCTCTGCAATTTTCCTGAATAATACAGTTATGAAGAATTCCTAAGGCGGGCTGGTGATGTGGCTCAAACTGTAGCATGCTTGCCTGGCATGCGTGCGGCCTGGGTTCGATCCTCAGCACCACATACAAACAGAGATGTTGTGTTTGCCGAGAACTAAAAAATAAATATTAAAAAATTCTCTCTCTCCCTCTCTCTCTCTCTCTCTCTCTCTCTCTCTCAAAAGAATTCCTAAGGGAACCTGTTGAGGGATAAAAATCAGGCAGTTTAGCTTTGAGAACATGTTACGGTTGGGACAGCAACATAGAAGCCCGATTTTTGCCTGAAAGTGAGTTTTTTAGTGAGAATGTATTAAAATCATGAAGGAATTAAATCTTGAAGGAGGTGATCCGAAGTCCTGCTGGAGTGATGGTAGGCAGGACCAATAGAAAGCCCAGAAAATTGGGGATGGGTGGGCCTCAACCGCGACCTTGGGGCTGAGGCCCTGTGTGTGCTTCAGCCGAGGAGAAAGTCCCTGATGCTGGGCTGACACGCATTTGGTCACTGCTCATGCCCACACCCACGCCTGTGTCCAGGGTGCCAAAATATGGCTGGGCACAAATCACAAGCCACTGAAGCAGGAACAAACTTTATTTCTGAACTCCACCAGCACACTCCACACACGCTCCCTGGGAACTCTCCCGAACACCACGCAGCTCCTCCAGGAACCAGCAACTGGAAATATCCCTCCTCCGGCACTTCCCCAACCAATGGGAACTCTCTGGAAATCCTCACGAGATTCCGAGGAGAACTCAAAAGTCATCATCTTAATGGCTCGCAAGTGTCACCTCTCAATCACTACTTCGGGCAAAAATGTCTTGCGTCACCCCGACTCGGCTGTGGCCCTCAACATGGGACACGAGGCTCGCCCCCCCCCGGGGTGCCCCCTGCTGCCCCTCCC
>KZ295715.1:257365-296724 GCA_002406435.1 Spermophilus dauricus | reverse complement strand
CTGGTGTGCCACCTGCTGCCACTGCCACCACTGCACGTGGCTGGGCCAACTTGGTGTCTGGCCATTGTCTGCCCCTGTGTCCTGAGCTTGTGGTGACCCCTCAGGACTGGGGCTTGTCCCCAGAGAGAAGGCAAGTGCGTGGCTGTGCCCTGGGTGCGAGCCGTGGGAAGCCAGGTGCCAGGGCTGTCCAGTTGGTCATGTTCCCTGGATCTGCCCACCTTTCCCTGCTCGGGGTCCCTCTGGGGCCACATCACCTGTGGGATTTTGTCAAGTGCCCATTGTATGTCTAAAATGGGGTCACAAACCAGTAGTCTGTCCCTTCCCTGCCAGCAACTCCGCCAGAAGGCTCTCAGATCCTAGGGATCGAGCGTCTACACTTGGCAATGCCAAGCCTCATGCCCACCGCCGAGGGAGGATGCTCAGAGAACCTCACGTAATGACGCATGTGAGAGTTAGGTTTTCTCCAGGTTTCAAAGACAGGACACTGTAGCAGTATTTTATTTATACTAAGTTCATATCCTTCCAGAGGTCAGATGTCAAATGCAGTGCAGCAGTGCCCTGTGGTTGTGAGTTCTTCATTGTGTCTAAAGCACAATAGCGAAGGGTGTTTAATAAATCTGAAGCTAAAGTTAAAGGCACTTGCCCATTTTCCACGTCTAAACACCTGATTTCTCCCACATTTCTAAGTATGTGGCTTAGGGACCGTGCCTGTCTTAGGTTGTCCAATACTACATATGGTTCTTACCTGTCATCGGATGAGCTGACCTCAAGGCGTCAGCCTCCTGTCTTAGGTTGGTACCATTGCAATTGGATCTTACCCGTCACTGACTACCGGTCCAGCATACAGCCATACTTGTGGATAGGTCTTTGTACCAGCAGCGGGGTGAGGTTCTTTGCCTCACCTCTGTTGGCCCCAGCAAACTTCTAGCTGCCAACAGATTGGCTCCTCTGCAGTGATGCTCATTGGGCTGTTTCCCCGCCCTTTCAGACCACAGAGCTGCTCATTGGGGGACTTTTTTGGTTCTGCCCATGTGACCCAGCCAATCAGCCTCTAGAGCAGGAGGAGTGGGGGAGGTTGAGAGGCTGGTGGGAAGCTGGTGGTGGCAGTTGGGCTCTGAGGGTTTTTCCTGAAGAGCTGTGTGGTGCAGTGTGTGTGGTTCTAAAAATAAAGTTTGTTTCTTTTGACAAGTGGCTCCTGAATTGTGCCCAGCCAGACTGTGTCATTTGGTGGCCCGTACGGGGATTGAACCTGCGACCTTGGCTATGTCAAGGTAGGAGGTACAGAAAAGAACTTTGTTGTTGAAGTTTTTTCTTTCTTTTTTTTGTATACTATTAGGACATAATTTCTATTGTATTTTTTAATATTGCAAAGGAAGATACAGAACCCCCGTCTCCCCGACCAGGACGAGCCAAGAGAGGTAAAGGTTGACTGGCTGCCTGCACCCAGCCCTCCCTCACCGGACGACAATCAGACGCTCCAGGGAGATGAGTCGAAGCAGGATCTCGTTTACTGAGGAAGCACACACAGCTTATATACTGCACAGGAGCCAATCAGCATAAAGGTCAGAGGGTGGATCAAGTTCACATGTACACCCACCCCATATTAGAGTCCTAGACCTATCCTGGAGGTGGTCGGCCTCTTCCGTCACCACCCACAGCACTCCCTCCTGGCTGATAGCCAGGCGCCATCCCAGCCCCATGTGTTGGCCCCAAGACCGGGAAGGGCAGCAAGTCATGCCCTACACCATGGTACAGTAGCTTTCAGGTCAAGAAATAGAATATTGCCAGTTCTTCAGAAACACTGTCTCATCCCATCTATATGTTTTTATTTATTGATTGTATTTTTTAAATACTCGATCAAAGTTTTTTGTTTATTCTGATTATTTTCTGTTATCTAAGGCATATATTTCATTATCTAAGGCATATTTCATTATCTAAGGTATATTTTGGGGCTTGTCATTTGCCACACATGACAGGTATCAGGTTTCAGATGTTGATTAAAGTTTGAAATTTTAATAAAGGCTTGGACACATGTACAGTTGTAGGATCTCCATGTGCTGTGACTTGTATAGTGTTTTGAGCGATGGCCAAAAATTTTGCAACATTTGACGCTTGTACCCTACCCAGGGATAAATTCTGAGGTGCTGAGTAATGTGCAAACCACTGTTGGAGACTTTGTCAGATACTGATTCCATCTGTCTAGTTCTCTCTGCTGTGAGCCCTCTTGGGGGGGACATAGGTTGGACTGTCATTAAAGGCGTGGGCACGGTGTTCACATTCAGAAGATGCTCTCTGATCTCCAGTAAGTGGTGAACTTTCATTAAAAGTTAGACCACGTGCGTAGGATTTCTCTATTGTGCATTGTCACATGCCTAAAAATGCCTGAGTAATGCCTAAAGCCATATTCGTGGGGGCTTCACTCCAGTACGAATTCCGTGATGTCGAGTAAGATCTCTGAGGCTGTTCACAGTTTAGTTGCGTCCTTTACATTAGAGCTTCTCTCCAGTGTGGATTCTGTGATTCACACACAGGATAAGATCCCTGGTGTTATTAAAAGTTTTGTTGCTTTCTCTATGTTGTAGGGCTTCTCTCCAGTATGATTCTGCTGGTGTTCAATAAGTGATGCTTTTTGCTTAGAATTTTAACTATGTACATTCTAACTCCTCCTCTGACCTTTCTTGTCCTGTGCTGTCCATGGATTCTGTTACTGGAGCATCTTGGTATATTGGGCCACTTTCTTTCCTTGTTATTTCGTGGTGTTTGTGCATCTTCCCCTCTAGCAGTGTGGATCTGAGGTATTAGTTTTCTACCCTGTAGACTCACAGTGTTCCTGCAGGTTTCCAATACCTCACCTTCAAGGGGGCGGTCCGTATTAACACACCCAGGGCAGACAGTGTGCAGCCCTATCCAAATGGTTCCTATAAAGATGGGTACAGGGGCTGGGATTGTGGTTCAGTGGTAGAGCACTCACCTAGCACGGGCGAGACCTGGGTTCAAGCCTCAGCACCACATAAAAATAAAGGCATTGTGTTGTATCCATCTACACCTAAGAAATAAATATTGACAAGAAAAGGGGGGTACAGTTGTGTCACAGTACAAAGGATTGACATGTATTGGTTAGTATCTACAATATAAAAAGTGGGTTTGCAAAAGGGTCTACACTTTCTAATGGTGGACAAAGACCTCCAGGGGGCGGAGTGTAGGAGGTGATGTTGATGAGGTAGCAGGTGAGAATATAGGGGTATTAGGTCCTAGGAAGAGTAAAAGAGGAGTCAGTGAGGCTGGCTGTTAGCAACTGCTGCAGGTTGGTGGCTGGGGTGGGGGTGTTGGGCGACTGGTGATTGGGCAGCTGGAGGGCCCTGTTGATTGCCAAACCAGGGGGACCAGGTGATGGGTAGATGGTGGATCAGGGACGGAGTGGGGTGCCAGGCTGGTCTTGGGTCCCAGCACGTGCCACCCGAGTTGGCCTTGGGAACCTGGTGGGTGCCGGGCTGGTTGGCTAGAGAGCCAGGATCCGGATGTTCTCAGATCCTCTTGTACCCTACCTGCCCCATGCCTGGTAGGTGACTACTTTCAGAGATGGGGCAGCCAGGGCTGGCCATGGAGTGACATTGGGTGGCCTGTTTGGACATGCAGTGCTGCGTGGGTGGTGCTCGGCTGTCTCCAGGCTGTGACTGGTGTCCCAAGGTGGAGGTGCCCAGGGAGCCCTGTGTTGGTAGATGGGGACCCTGCGGTGCTGGAGGTCTGCGTGGCTGCTGGATCCCCTCATATATAGAGAGCTGACCCCTGCCACCTGGGGCAAAACCTGCGGTGTCCCCAAGGCAGAGTAGAGTTTTAAAAAGTGTCCTTATAGAGAAATCAGGGAGTGGTATAGGCGGGCTTCCCGGACCCCGCCTCTCTCTCTGCGCTCCTCTGACCCCTAGTTCCCAGGACCATTTAGGGACCATGAGAGTGAAGAGTGTGGGGACCCACATGGGCAAAGGGGCAGCGGGGCAGCCAGGGAGGCCAGGGTTAGGTGGGGCGTGGCCACCTGGGTGGAGCGCACCTTTCACCTTAGGCCTGGGTCAGAGGTGGCACCATTCTGAGCCCTGAGTGGAGTCCCATGACGTTCTGCTGCCCAGGGCCAGGAGCAGAGGATGAGAAAGGAGGTCTTCACTCTGATGGGTGCCAGGGCCCAGGGGCTTGGAATCCCTGGCCTTCACCTTCCACAGGGGGTCGCCCTGGCCACGATCTGATCTCTCAGTTGCCAGTGACCAGCTCTGAACCTGAGACCAAAGGTGAAAGCCTCAGTTCTGGGCCCTGAGGGCTGTGGCCTGAGTCCCAGTCAAACCCTTCAGGTCTCAACAAGAGAGCACTGCAGCCAGAGACCCTCAGTGACCTCAGGGCACCTCCTCTGGCCTCCCGAATCCAAGACACAGATTAGGAAAGATCAGGTTGGTCCCGTCTAGGGTGCTGGGTTCCTTGTCTACATTCAGCAAAGTACAGGACACAGGTGCCAAGCAAGAGGTGGAATCATTGCAAAGTGACAGATCCAGAGACAGGCTCTGCAGAGCTGGGAATCACTGGGACCTCTGGTCTCTTCTTCTAATGGTCTGTGGGATTTCCTTCCTTCCTCACCTCCTCCCTGTTCACATGCCCTCACTGTTGTGGAGGGGTGTCCCCTCTGTCCACAAGTGTGCCTTAGTTTTTCTGTTGGATTCCTTGCTTAGGAGCACGGGTATGGATGTGCCTGTCTGCTGGGTCCCCCGGTTGTGTCTAGCAGGAAGCTGACCTCATAGAAGACCCTCTCCATGCCCCTTAGGTCTGGCCAAGCCCCCATCCTCCTCCTTCGCTCCAGCTCTGACTGCCCAAGCCCTTCTAGGTCTCCCTCAAGATCAGGCAAGTAGAACCGGGTGGAAACACCAGATTTTACAGAGCTGGGGCCTCTGGGTTGAGCCAGGCCAGCCACCGCGGTCCTTAGGTGAAGCAAAAACAACTCAAACAGGGACAGATGGCAACAGATGAGCGAGGATTTCTTGACTAAGCAGCAGAGCGGCACGTTTTCAAGAGGGACCATTGTTGGTAAAGATGGCTCCTGGAGTGCTCCTCTTCTGGGAGTTCAGGCCCATGATGTACTGAATGGTGCCAACTACCACCTAAGTGGCGTGAACCCCTAGGAGACTCATGCCCTGTCCTGCCCAGAGATGGGCTCTCAGCCCATAAAGAAGTGACAGTCCAGTCCCCCTGTGCCCCCTCATCCCCCATTGAGCCCATAGATATCAACACCCTGCTCGTCTACGCGCTCTCCCTCTCTCTCGATCCCCCTTCTCGTCTATGACCGTCTGCTGTGGTCCCACTAATAGGATCTCAGACAGGTAAAGGGATGTCGTCTTGGTGAATTGGTGGAGCTTTTCTGATGCTCCTTGCAGCCATGGTCACTGTGACAGCAAGGGTCTGAGTTCTGCAGGTTTAGCCAGGCCGAGCTGTGGCAGGAAATGCATGGGTCACAGCTGCAGGGAGACCTGGCAGTGTGGGGACAGGTGGCGGATGAGGAAAGTTGCACCCAGTGCATAGCCTGTTCCCATCTTTTTCTCCTGGGGGAGGTGACTTTTCACGTCCTTCCAGTGCTGTGGACCCTGAAAGTGGATCCATCACACCAGGAACAGAGGTTCAACCAAGAGAGTCATTGGAGGTGAGGAGATGGCCGCCTGCTGAGTGGGGACAGCACTGCGCAGCCGTGGGTACTGGGTCAAGTGGGTCTGTTAGAGGATGGGGCAGCTGATGGAGCCTGAGAACTCATAGGGGCCATGTTCCCTCGTTTGGTCCTAGTGTTGGCAGGTGGGAGGTGGCAGGGTGACGTCCTGTGTTGTCCATGGCCTGGTTGTCCCTAGGCAGGAACGGGGTGGGTGGAGGAGCGGGAAGGGGCAGGGTGTCTGCCAGGAACTTGACTCTCAGCTGAGCCCGAGGAAATGGGATCCCCCTGGAACCCCGCAGGGTCTTGGCCTAGTGCTAGAAGAACTAGTTCTGCTTTGACCTGGCCCATGGTGATGGGGTGGCACAGTATTAGAGGGGACCAGGCTGTGAGCAAAGCCACTGTAGGGGGCGAGGGGTGGGTGGTAGGTGTTAGAAGGTGGTGAGCTGACTTGCAGACAATGTGAAGCTGGGGGTCCGTGATCGAGCGTGTGGGGGAGGCCTGGGGGGCTCGGGTGCGATGGAGGGTTTGTATAATGGCATTATTCAGGTCCTAGGAGTGGTTCCAAGGCCTGATCCTGCATCCCTTCCCCTCAGGTACCCCGAGGTGGGTGGGTGGGTCCAGAGTGCCCATGGTCCTGGGCGACTGTTGCTGTGTGCATGCCCACCGTATGCTTTCCTGAGGTTGGAGTGGGGGGTGCGTACCTGGGTGACAGTTTGTGTGGACAGGTGTGAGAAGTGGCTTCCGCTGTATTTCCCTGTTTGGAAATTCAGTGGGTGTAGGTGGGTCTCCTCCCAGGACCACGGTGAGCTAACGCAGCATCCCCAGTGGGAAAAGCCAGGCCCTGGTCACATTACGGCAGGTCACATTGGATGTGTAGGTTTTCCTGACTTACAGTGTGGCTGTGTGTGACATCAAAGGTGATATACAGGGGTCTGGGGTGGTGGCTCAGTGGTAGAGTGCTCGCCTTACACATGCAAGGCCCTGGGTTCGATCCTCAGCACCACATAAAAATAAATAGAAAAATAATGTGTACAAAAAAGGAATATACTCTTTAAAAAATAAAGGATGAGATTCAGGAAGCATAGAGAAAAAGTAGGTTTGGGTGGGAGTGGGGTCAGTGAATGTTCCTTGAAGCCAGAGATCCCAGATAACGCCTGGCATTGGAGGAGGGGAAAGACCAAGGGGGGCTAACATGAGGAGTGTGGTTGGTCTCTGAGGATGGTTAAGAAGGTAGGGAAGGAGCCCTGAGAAAGTGGCATCTGGAACTCTAGGGAGAAGAATCAGCTCTTTGCTCCAGAATAATTGAGAGGTGGGTGATGGCTGTTGGGCAGGGCCTGTGGGAGCTGATTGACGGGCATTGGAAGGAGCCAGCTTTATGGTGCCCAAATGGACTCCAGAGGGCTGGCCTTCCAGAGTGGCTTTGGTGGGGTGGTCAGAACAACCCTGAAGGGCCCTTTCACATTTCTTGTTAGGGGGTTTCGGGTTTGGGGGGATATACTAGGTCCCTTGTGGAAATTAGGAGGAGCCTCCTGAAGATGGGGGCAGCAGAGGTGGGAGTGGGCATATTTCTAGAGGCCCTGAGGTGGGCTAGGAGGGGACTGGGGACATCAGGAGGAATGCTCAGTGAGTGAGGTAGAGTGGTGGGAGGGACAAGGGTCTGTCCACAGATTTGAAATGAACTGGTGGTGGGTGGCTTCTGGGTGAGGGCTCCATTTGGAGAAGTGCCAAAGGAGGCACTCCCTCCAGGCCTCATGGGTTTCTCTGGATAGTTTGTTGAAGGTTGCCTTTAAGGTCCTTTCTGTCCTTTTGACTTTCCAGAGACCACGTAGGGTCGGGAATGTGGAAGTGCCATTTTATATGCAAAAACTTAATTCTTGGGTGATAGTAGAGGTGAATTTGGGGCCATTGTTGGACTGGGGGAGGCCGGCAGGCCAAAACTTGGAATATTTTCTTGGGGAAGTCTGGTTGCATGTGCAAGTTGCAGAAGCCTCCTTTTGATACTTGGAAAGACCTTGACCCAGCCAGCAAAGGTGACCACCAGGACCAGGTGGCACCACATTGCCAAGAGGTTATCTTGGTATTAATTCCAAGGGTCACTGTAGGGCTATCTTAGACCCAAACCCACAACTCCAAAGCCCGCCAACCACATCCATCATGGGGTTCTGAAGAGGAGCCGCTGGCTCCACCTTCCACCTGCCCACAGCTCTGCCACCAGCTCATCACTGCTGAGAGCCGAGCCCGCCACCACCTGTCTCCCTGTCTGCTGCTTCCCCTCTGCCAGAAGATGGCCGACCAGACCCTGTGGCGACCACTCAGGCCTGCTCAGCAGCCCCGGGCCCCGCAGCTGTCCCTGCTGAGACATGGGTCCCCCAGGTTAAATAGATGGCACTGTTCACAGAGGACCTCCATGTTTTGCTCTCTGCTTTTCAGTACAGCTGACATCCTGAACTGGAAGCCCCATGGCTCTTCATGCTCAGAACACCCACAAGAACTTGTAGAGACCCCAGAGTCAATCTTCCAAACCCAGTGACCAGCCTGGGAGAGTGGCCTCAGCCCCCCATGCCCTCTTTAACATGGAGGAGAGAAGACGCGTTTTGAGGGAGCCTGGAAGTGGCTCCAAGGACAGACCCCTGACCAGGAGGTAGATGATGACGTCTGGGGCATGAAAGGCAGCCCCAGAGGGGGTCCATCCTGAGACCACAGCACTGGAGAGGGACACAACCAAATGCCCTCTGGGGGATCTGTTAGGGGCCAGAAAGCCCCCTAACATGTCTGAAGAAGCTATGGAGCCCCAGAGGCCTGGGGAGCTCCACGACAGGCTTGTGAAGCCTTTTGACTTTTCACACATTCTAGCCAGAAGTCCCTGAGATCAGTGCACAGTCAGCACAGCTTTTGTGGCCCAGTCCAGTCTAGATATGAGAAAAGAACTCCAGAAACTAGAGGGTCTACAGGTATCAACTCCTCCCAGCTGCTTGAGATCGCCAACGAGGTCTCCGTTAGCCAGGATCAAACTACACAGAGGTGGACAGACGTTGAACCAGACAGTGTCCCTCCTGGGGGCAGCACTTGGTCTGGACCCAGTCAGACATCCTGGGCCACCTTGGAGGAACCAGACACCAGTGATCCACCTGCACTGTGGCATGACCACTGAGATACCTCCAGGTAACTAGGTCATTGTAAATGTGGATGCCCAAATTGTGACCAGGCCAGACCCACTCCAAAGGGACCATCACGGAATCATGAGGGCCAGTTTCAAGTAGAGCCTGCATTGTGCCCTTAGTGGCCTGCTCTGGAGGGACTTAGAATATGTGAAACCAGTCTCTTTGAATCCTGGCCTGGCAGAGTCAAGATGGCATTAGCGGGCCACCCAGTGATACATTTCTGGATGACACAGGTGTGGAACACTTCTTAGTTATGTCACCCAATACCCCCTTCACAGGAGAGGGGTTCCTGTAATGGGATCAGGTGGTTTGCAGGCAGCCGGCCCTTCTGCGTACCCCACACCTGTAAGCTGGGAGGACATGGGTGTCACATGAGTCCCTGCTTATGCCAGACTGCCCAGTTTCCCTGCTTGGAAGAGAGCACTCATAATTGAGAGCACAAATCACCACCTCCCCTGATGGTCCTGTCTGTGTGACTTGAGGGGAGGGACCCACCATGGCCATGAGCTTATGTCACCCTGTGGAGGTGAATGGCGACTCTGCCCGCAACCCGACTGCCCTGGCCACCCTCCCTCCGTGCTCCACGAGTTCGCCCAGTCTGGGAAGAACAGTCCTGCATTGGCCAAGAGCTCACCCTGGTTATTTGTTGAACTGAAACAGAGCCCCTCAGACTGAGCCCGCACCCCGTCTCCAGGGACGCACACTTTGGAACAAGGAAGTCCCTACAGGGATGGGAGACTCTGGGGTCCCGGTCAGTCCTACGCCAGACCCTGGGAATCCTCTGTTGCTGCTGGTGCAAAGGGCTAATAGCAACCAGTGTAGACCTCTGTGTGGTTACAGAAGCAGTGGTCACTCTTGCCCTGTGGTCCCTGACCATGGGACACTCTTCATCCTGATTGCACCCAGCGTCAGTGGTTTAGGTTCCTGGACCTGAAGGGTGCCTTCTGTTGTCCCCAACAAGCCCCACCAGCCAGGCCCTCTCTGCGTGGGAATGGTGGGACCCAGAGACTGGGGAGAAGTCCAGCCGACCCGGCCCTGGCTTCCCAGGACGCAGAGCTCTCCTGCCCTGTTCAGGGCGGCACTAGGAAGGGATCTAGTTGCCTCCCTGGGGCCATCTGAACTGTGTCCTCCTCCAAGACATTGGTGACATTGGACTCTCCCTGAGAGGAGGGGATAAAGTCCCACTGATTCTCCTGAGGTCCTGTACCAGCCAGAACTGGCCACTGGGTTTGTGGACTCCAAGGATGGGGGAGTTGTGAGGAGAGTTGGGGGCTGAGGGCAGAAGATGAGCCTATGGTAGGCAGGGACAGCGGGGACAGCGGCTTCCAACCCTGAGCTGAGGGAGGGAGGGACCATGGTGAGGGGCCTTTGGGTTGGAGGTGAATGGGGGTGACGTTCAGCAGTTCTGGGTTGGGAGGTTTCCCAGACTGTGGGGTCAGTCCCAGCGAGTTGGGATGACCAGGTGGGCTAAGGGGTGCAGAGACCGGGTCTGGGCTGGAAGGTGTTAAAACATGGAGGGACAGTGATGGAGGGTTTCAATCTGTGGAGGACACCTTGGCCCTGAGTGGGGCGGGACAGTATGGTGTGACGAGAGAAGAGAGGGGTGGTGAGAGGGATCCAGATGTGCAAAGGAGAGGGGTTATTGGGTGGATGCACAGGGTCTCCAGGTGGGACATTTGCCTGGGAAGCAGGGCCATGGCGTCAGGGAGAGGCTGGCCCTGGTGTCCACCACTGAAGAGACGGCTGGGCGTTCACCACACCTGTGACCCTGGGGCTCCTTGGGTGTACCACATGAGGTGACACAGGGGCACGTTCTCCTGCCACTTGCCAAACAGGCAGGGTCCTGGGGTCAGGGTAAGAGTGAGATCAGACAGGTGTCCAGGTTGGGGACAGGCCTGACTCAGATGCCTGCACTTCTCCTGCACTTAGTAGGATCTTTAGAAGATGAGCCTAATGTGTCCTCAATTTGGGACATGTCTGCCATCGTCAAGGGGACATGGACCATCCCTCAGCCCCTGCCACCTCCTGGGGAGGAGCACGTGCTTCCTTGGGAGAGTGTTGGATCCTGTAAGAGGAGGTGACAGCGGGGGAGGGGCGTGCAGCGGGGGGTGGGAGGGGAGGTGTGGGTGAGGGAGGGGGGACCCTGGGGCCTGGGAGGGGGCAGCGAGGGAGGAGAGAGGGGTCAGCAGGGTCTGGTCCTGGCGCCGAGCAGGGCTGGCATCGTGGGGGCAGAGGTCGTGGAATCCTGGAGGATGGGGACCTCAGGCCATCTCCCATTTTGGTGGGGCATTGTTAAATCCTGGAGGAGTTTTGGATGGAAGGTTCTGAGCTCATACCAAGCCTAATGAGGTGTTTAATTTTGAGGTCACATGGAAGTTGAGGGTCTTAGAGTTATTGATGAGACAATTCAAGGGGGTCCTGTGGAATGGATGGGGCCACTCTCCTGTTGGAGAGCCTCAGCTGGAGTGGCTGTTGGAGATCGGGGTTCCCTTGGATGTCTGATTGTTCCAGCAGAGAAGGAGTGGGTGTCCCCGGCTACAGTCTCTGTGGTGGGGGGACCCTGGGGTCCCCACAACCAGAAAAGCCAAAGGCACATGTCTCGGGAGGGTGCCAGGGTCCCTCTGCGAGACCCCAGAAAAGGTCTTACCTCTCCAGAGACTAAGAAGGCACCTGTCCCTTGCTGGAGTACAATGGCAGAAAGAGACTCTGGCCTGGAGGCCATCAGGGCAGAGAAGGGGTCTGAGTACAAGGTGGGGTGGGAGAGGACGGGATTGGGAGGAGGTCGCGTCCACACCAGTAAGGGACCCTTTACAGGCCCTGGTCCATCCACATAGCTATAAGGGAGCAAGGCCTAGCCCAAGGGATGGGCTGGGATTCTGGTGGCCTATGGCCCTCAGCTTAGCCAAGGTTCACTGCGGGGGACGGGAGGGTAGGAGGGGACAGTCTGGGAGTTCTGCTGTAGCTGTGTGGGCCGTGGCTAGGGCTGCTGGATCCAAGGTCCCCTCCCAAGTCTCCTCGGCTGTTCACCATGATGGCCTGGGAAGGGGTTCGTTAGGGCAGGGAGGGTTGAGGTGCCCACACCCCCATCCCAGGATTCGACACCATCATGAAATAAAAAGTGACCCAGATAGGGATGGACCCCGGCAGCTGAGCGAGGCTTTCTTTTTTATTAAGCAGCAGAGGGACCATGGCCACTGGCTACAGTAAGTCACAAATGATGAGTCGCCCTAAAAAAAGTTGGTTTTTTTTGAGTGGTGGTGGGTTCAGCCACGGAGCCAGGTCCCCAGCCCCATCCTTGTAGGTTATGGGCTCCACCAATGAGTAGGAACTTGAGCACCGTGAGCCTTGGTATCTGGGCTGGGCTGATGTTCTGTGGTAGGTGTGACAATGTGGGGTGTTAGGTTATGTGACGAGGGAGAGGGCTAATGTAGTAGGGGACACAGGAGATGTCCTGCGCCAGACCTCATTACCTCAGCAACAGGGAAATTTGGCACCCCTAGGAGAGAGACCTGTGTGCAGCCAGGCGCACAGGGGCCTGGGTGACGTCTCACCAGGTTGTTATCGTCCCTTGGTAGAAGCAGCACTGTCCCAGTTTGGTGGCTGTGGTGGTCTCAAGCCTACACATGCCCTGATGTGGGGCAGTGGAGCCTTGCTCTGGTGGGTCAGGGACCCAGCGCCTGGTGGCTTTCCCTCTGGAAGTCCCCCTGTGGTTGGGGCTCTGAGTGTCTCAGAGTCAGTTGGTATCAGCTTGTTGGCCTCCTCACCTAAGACCACGGTGTCTTCCAGGCTCTTAGCCATGGGGCTATCTCACTGCCACCAGGTCTAGGGGCAAGTAAGCCAGTGGCCAATACCAGGGACCAGTCTTCAGGGTGAGGACACATGACCAGTCCTGTTTTTCTCCACCACAAAGAGATTGGATGTTGGTGTTGGTCAGGGGCCTCTAAGGGCCAGTGTGGTGGTCAGTTGTTTAGTCTCCTGAAAAGCGTGTCCCTATTAGTGTGGGCTCCTTTATGTGGGGGTCATCTTCTGATCTTTGGGTGTCCTGCACAGCGACTCAGCCAGTCCTGAGCACCCAGGAGCCCAGATGGGGCAGCAGCCGGCACTACTGAGAGCCCTGGTTTTCCTCTTGGTGTGGGGCCTGCTTCTTTTCTGCCCTACAGGTCAGTGGCGACATGTGGTATGAGCCCAAGGCAGTTGATCTGTTGCTGGGGGATGGTGGGGCCCTCAGCCCTATTTTACAGTTTATTTGGCGACAGAGGATGGGATCCTGAGTCCTTCCATCTCTGGAGGTGTCCCCTTACCCCATAGCGTGCATCTCTCAAAAGGGGCTGTGGTCCCAGTCTGATGGCCCGGCTCCTGACTTCTAGGGGGCAGTTCTTGGCCACCCCAGGCAGGTTTGCCTTGGTCCAGAGCATCCGGGATTCCTGGAGCTGGGAGGAGGGATCCTCCGGGGCAGAATTTCCCCCATTTCTTCTAATTGGTTGTAGGTGACAAGCTCTTGTCATGAATACCCTTGTAGTTTGTCTCTGTGTCTAGAGATGTTGGCTTCAATTATGATTTAAAATACAGTTATTAGTTTCATAAAAGTCATTTCGTTTCTGTTGACATTTAGAGGACTGAGGGTCAGTCGTAGGACATTGTGTCAAGGGGGAGAGGTGTGGGGGTGTGGGGTGGATCTAACTGAGCCACACTGGGGGAGAACTCTAATAAAGAGACAGGGGAGAGTTTAGGGCACAATGCATACAATCAAACACCTGTGTGTATTTAGGAAATTTCCTGAAGTAAAAATAGTAAACGGAGATTAAAGTGGGATGGGGGAAAGGAAAATAAAAGGGAGAGAAATAGAAAAAGAGGGAGAAAGAAAATAAGAAAAAAAAAGGGGTGGGGGCAGGGCCTTATGGGATTCCTCTATGTGATCTCATTCTGGTGACTCGGTTCTTAAGGTCCTCTTTCATGCAGAGTTCTTGGTTTCACGTATGTTGGGGTTGTGAGGACCCGAGGGAAGGGGAGAGGAGAATGGATGAGAAGAGAGAGAGAAGGAAAAAAAAAATCTCAGCACTCTGTTCCCTTCTCCTCCAGTAGGTGGCGCTGTCTATTCCTAGCTTGAGTTCTGCACTCAGGGTCATAGCAGTCCCCAGTGGGAGAGGGCTTGAGCCTCTGCCTGGATCCTCCCTGCTCTTAGTCTCTGAGTTGGAATCCAAGTGCCTGGACAGTTGATGTTCCGCGTTGATAGCCATGCCCCCCAAAAGCCTGTGAGAAAAGTTTTTGAGTTATTCTGCTGCAGTCTGGCTCAGCACAGTTCACGAGCCACTTGTCAAGCAGAAACGAACTTTATTTTTAGCACCCATACTGCATGCCTCCTGACTCCTCTGCGGCTCTCAACATTATTCCAGCTGCAGGTGGGGGATTGGGAGCCAGGTACCTAATTGGCTGCAGAACCTGCTGGTAGCCATGCCCACCAATAGATGGCGAGTAAGGTTTTCCAAGGTGGATTTTTTTTCCAAGATGGATTGTCTCTGTTTCCCAAGTCGGGTGTTTGGTAAGGTAGGGGTGCTGGGGTGACCTTGTGCTGTAGTCAGAGCTCACTGTGGTGACCTGCTTGGGAGCAGAGCATAGCCTGGTGATCTTCAGTTTTGTAAGGTGCTGATTCTGTCCTTCTGATCCGCCGTTTGTGATCCGCACATGTGTTCAGACTGTGGCTTTGGGGCCAGTGTTGGGGTCTTTCCTGCAAGCAAAGCCTCTGTGTTCTGTGCCACATTCACCACTCTGGTGGTATCTGCAAAAGATCCACTGTGTGTGACCTGTCACATGCTCTGAGATGCAGTTTTTCACCAAGTCAGGACCCCATGAAGAAGCCTTTGGACTGTTTTCTGGGATTCGTGTGCAGAGCTGCCAGAAGCCATATCTCCTCTACTCTGGCATCTTGGCTCCTGAATTTTTGATTCTAGCTTCTCTCTGTCCCTTGGGAACACTGGGTACTGGGTACTTGTGTCCTCTTGTTCACCATTTGAAATTGTAACGCATTTTAGCAAGTTTGGAATTTATGCTGTAGACGGTTGTTGAGCTTACCATTTTGGTTTCTTGTGAGAAAGGTGGGAGCGAGCAGGGTGACAGCTGTGTGTTGAGGACACCGGGTGCTGTTGGCATTGGTCTCCCCTTAGAGGCGACGCACTAGAAACCTTCAGGGTCAATGTAATCTACAGGGCAGAAGCTGTGCTGGGCTGTCCCCTCGCTAGATGGGAGAACTCACAAACAACCTGAAAAGACAAGGGAGCAGAGTGCCCCAGATAGACCCCAGTGCTACAGGAACAGGGTCCACTGACAACACAGAAGGAATGTCCCAGAAGGAGTGCTTAATGTACACAGTTAAATGACCTGCAAGGTGGGGAGGGCAGAAGGTGTCTCAGAGGAGACACAGGGGGGGTGATGTTACTTCAAATAAGACCCAGGGCATGGGAGATAACTTCAGTGGAGGCCCAGGGCATGGGAGATAACTTCAGTGGAGACCCAGGGGGCAGGATGTCACTACAGTGGAGACCCAGGGGGTGGGAGTGAAAGAATGAACAAGGCTCATCATTGGAGAAAATGCCCATAAATTGAGGAACAGCTCTGCATATTTATAGAGCTGGGGGTGGTTTGACAGTTATGACAGTTTAATATATTGAAGGGTTTGACAGTTGACATGGGGTGCTTTCTGATTGGTGGGTAAGGATCATTTGAGCCAGCAGGGCTAGTCTGATTGGTGGGTAAGCATCATGTGAGCCAGCAGGGCTCACCATTGGACAGCTCTTCTCTGGGGATGGGGAAGTTAGGCTTTGGAGCCAGGGTGACTCCCAACAGGGAGGGTCCCTATAGTGAAGACCCAGGGGGTGCGTGGTTACTTCAGTGAAGAGCGAGAGATTCTGAACAGGCAGGCGGAAATCTGGGTGGAGGCCTGGCCCTCCTGAGGCCACCTTTCTGGATGAAGACTTGCCGTCGACCTCTAGTGTGGGGCCTGCTCTTGGAGCCATGCTCAGGCCTGGTCAGATTGTTTTCCTTCTCCTCAGTGTTGAAGAGGGCGAGGAGCTGGTGGCCGTGTCCCCTGTTTGGTCAGTGGGTCTGGAAGATGGCCTCCAGGAAATAAAGAGAAAAAAGAGGGAGTATAAAATAAGAAAAAAGTGTGGGGGGGTGGGGCCTTATGGGATTCCTCTATGTGATCTTATTCCGGTGACTCGCTTCTTAAGGTCCTCTTTCATGCAGAGTTCTTGGTTTCATGTATGTTGGGGTTGTGAGGACCCGAGGGAAGGGGGGAGGAGAATGGATGATAAGAGAGAGAAGGAAAAGAAATAAATCTCAGAGCTCTGTTCCCTTCAACTCCAGTAGGTGGCGCTGTCTATTCCTAGCTTGAGTTCTGCACTCAGGGTGGTGGAGATCCCCAGTGGGAGAGGGCTTGAGCCTCTGCCTGGAGCCTCCCTGCTCTTCGTCTCTGAGTTGGAAACCAGGTGTCTGGACAGTTGCAGCTCTGTGTTGATAGCCACGCCCCCAAAAGCCTGTGGGAAATATTTTGAGTTATTCCAGCTGGGGGTGGGGAGTTGGGAACCAGGTACCTGATTGGCTGGTAGCCCCGCCCACTAATAGATGGTGAGAAAGGTTTTCCAAGGTGGAATTTTTTTCCAAGATGGATTCCATGTTTCCTGTGTTGGGTGTTTGGTGAGGTGGGGTGCTGGGGTGACCTTGTGCTGTGGTCAATGCTCACTCTGGAGACCTGCTTAGGAGCAGAATGTAATCTGGCGATCTCCAGTTCTGTAAGGTGCTGATTCTCTCCTTCTGATCCTCTTCTTGTGGTCCCCACGTGTGCTCAGACTGTGGCTTTGGGGCAGGTGCCTGGGGTTTTCCTGCAAGCAAAGCCTCTGCATTCTGCACCAAGATCGCCACTCCTGTGGGATCTATGAAAGGTTCACTGTGTGGTGACCTGTCACATGCTCTGAGATGCAGTTTTTCGTCAAGGCAGGACCCCATGGAGAAGCCTTTGGACTGTCTTCTTGGATTTGTGCGCAGAGTCGCCAGAAGCGGTATCTCTTCTACTCTGCCATCTTGGCTCCTCTGAATTTTTGATTCTAGCTTCTCTCTGTCCCTTGGGAACACTGGGTACTAGGTACTTCTGTCCTCTTGTTCACCATTTGAAAGTGTAAAGCATTTTAGCAAATTTTGGATTTATGCTGTAGACAGTTGTTGAACTCACCATTTTGGTTTGGTGAGGTGGGGATTTCCGGGATGACCCTGAGAAAGCAGCGGATGCCCTGGTGGGAATGAGTAGGGTGAATGCTTTGTGTTGAGGACACTGGGTGCTGTTGGCGTCGGTCTCCCCTTAGAGGTGAGGCACTGGAAACCTTCAGGGTCAGTGTAAGTCTACAGGGCAGAATCTGTGCTGGTCAGTCCCCTCACTAGATGGGAGAACACACAAACAACATGAAAAGACAAGGGAGCAGAGTGCTCCAGACAGACTCCGGTGCTCCAGGAACAGAATCCACTGACCACACAGGAGGAAGGTCCCAGACGGAGGGCCGAGTGTACACAGTTAAACTGACTGCAGGGCAGGGAGGGCAGAAGGTGACCTCAGAGGAGACTCAGAGAGTGGGAGGTCACTTTCGTGAAGACCCAGGGAGTGGGAGGTCACTTCAGTGGAGACCCAGGGAGTGGGAGGTCACTTCATTGGAGACCCAGGAGTGGGAGGTCACTTCAGTGAAGAGCAAGAGATTCTGAACAGGCAGGTGGAGATCTGGGTCGAGGCCCAGCCCTCCTGAGGCCGTCTTTCTGGATGAAGACTTACCGTCAACCTCTAGTGTGGGGCCTGCTCCTGGAGCCCTGCTCAGGCCTGGTCATAACGCATTTCTTCTCCTCAGAGTTGAAGAGAGCGAGGAGCCTGTCATGTTTCCTGGTTGGTCCGTGGGCCTGGAAGATGGACTTCAGGAGACCTACTAGTGCCAGGGCTATTCTGGGGCAATGGGGAGAGGTGCGTCCAGTTCAAGAGGTTACCACGCTGCACGGTCAGCCGCAGAGGACTGCACACCCCTTGGACAGTGCCGCTGGGCACACATGTCGGGCCGGGAGCCATGGGCAGCAGCAGTTGTGGGCTGTGGCTCCTGGCTGCTCCCTTGAAGGGAGCTTAGGTGCTTCTTGGCTGAAAGCCTTGGTTGCACTAGTGAGGGCAGGTGTCACAGAGACCAGGGACGGGACGGGACTGGACAGGAGGTGCCATGGGCTCCTCTCCCAGAACCTTTTGGTTCTGGAGCAGATTCCTGCAAGTAGTGGCCCCAGGTTCAGCGAGTGGCCTGGCAGTGGGGAGCTGGAGGCCCTATTGGGTGCCAGACCAGGGGATGGGTGGAGGCCTTACTGGGGAGTTGGGAGTCAGGCTGGTGCTGGGGCCTGGCATTTGCTGGCCAGGGTGGGACCTGGGAGACTAATGGGTACTGGGCTGGTGGCTGGGCGAGCTGAGAGTAGTGTCCTTGAGCTCAATACCCTCATTTATCCTGTGATCAGCTGTGGGGGAGCGAGGAATGTCAAGAGAGGCTGGCGAGAGACAAGAGAATTTCATGATGTGGGAAAGGGCAATAATAAAATAGAAATAATAATAAAATAGAAATTTAAAAAAAGCATCCTGGTTTCATTAGCCTCCACTGTCGCAGATATAAGGATAGCCAAACTGGAGTTCTGGATATCAGCTTTTTGGATATCAGCTGTTATGGATTTGAGCCAAATCATCTTCTTTTTGGTCTGTAGAAATCGCTTTAGTTAATCTCTCTGGAATCCAAATTGGCTGCTGTTCTCCCTGTGGAAACACACAAACAGACCCTCGACTCAAGACAATCCCTGGGTCAGGACCTTACTTAAACTCTCTGGAATCCAAATCAGCTTCTGTTCATCCTGTGGAAACACACAAACAGACCCCCAATCCCAGACATTCACTGGGTCAGGACCTTTCCATTGTCCTGTTAGAATATCCTTCCAAAGTACCTTGGGCTTATGTACATTTTGTGGACACATATGCCTTTCTGCAGTACTAAGCCCTGTTGAATCCAAATTTTAAAAAACTGATGAATCCAAATTTAAAAAGTTTAGAGTAAAAAGGGTTATTTTAAGTTTATCTTTGGGGAATATATACCCCTTCCCAATTCCGTCTTTTTGCTTTAATAAGTACATTTTAATAGTTTGATGAGCTCTTTCAACTATGCCTTGTCCCTGTGGATTGTATGGGATTCCTGTTGTATGAGTAATGCCAAATGATGAGCAAAATTGTTTAAAAGAGGTAGAAGTATAACCAGGGGCATTATCTGTTTTTAACTGTTTTGGAAAGCCCACAGTGGCAAAATTTTGTAAGCAAGGAGCTATAATATCTTTAGCTCCCTTCATGCCGGAGAAAAAACTAATCAAAAATCCGGAAGAAGTATCAACTGTAACATGCAAATAGTTTAATTTTCCAAATTGTGGCAAGTGTGTGACGTCCATCTGCCAAATATGGTTAGGTATCAATCCTATCAATCCTCTAGGATTGACTCCAAGATTAACTTGTGGTAAAAAGGTCACACAATTATGACATTGTTTTATTATTTGTCTAGCTTGTTCCTTAGTTATTTTAAAATGCTTTTTTTAAGTACTTGCATTGACATGGAACCTTTTATGAAAATTTATAGCTTCTTCTAGTGTAGAGAAAATATGTATGTCATGTGTAGTTTTATCTGCTAAATCATTGCCCAAACTAAGGGCTCCAGGCAATCCTGTATGTGCCCTGATATGTCCTCCAGACAATCCTGTATGTGCCCTGATATGTCCTATAAAGAATGGATCAAAGAAAGAGAAAACAGTAGAGGAAGGGGAAATCCTACCAGCATCTTCAAGGGATACTATAGCATTAACTATATACTTAACTATTGGAAAATAAGTTACATAGGAATCTTTAAACATCACAAAAGCTTGTAATACTGCATTAAGCTCTACCTTTTGAGCTGATTGTTTGGGTTCTAAAAAAGTAAAAGTTTGATCAGGTGTAACTATTGCTGCTGTACCATTATTTGACCCATCAGTGAATATATTTGGAGCATTCATGAGAGGTGTTTTACTTGTCACTTTTGGAAAAACTACAGGATGCAAAGACCAAAAAGACAACAAAGGATTAGATGGTAAGTGGTTATCAAATGAAACATTAGATTTGCACATGATTAGTGCCCAAGTATTTAACTTATTAGCTAACTTATCAATTTGATTCATAGTATATGGAGTAATAATTTTATTGGGAGAAATTCTAAACACTCCCTTTGCTGCTTTTATTCCTTTGAGTATTATTTTTCCTATAGGCTCAGGATACCTAGTAAGAATAGTGTTAGGAGAGTAAGATAAACATATTATCCATAATAATGACCTTCTTGCCAAAATACTCCTGTAGGAATATTTTTCTGTTGGTAGTACAATAAATAATAAAGGCAAACTTATATCAATTCTATCCAAATGCATATTTTCCATATATGTTTCAATGATTTTTAATGCCTTTCTTGCTTCAGGCGTTAACATTCGGGGTGAATTTGGATCTGATGGACCTTTTAGGATATCAAATAAAGGTCCTAATTCTCCTGTTGGAATACCTAGATAAGGCCTTTTCCAATTTATGTCTTCTAATAACTTTTGAAAGTCGTTAAGTGATTTGAGTTGATCTACTAATATTTGAATTTTTGGTGGGCGGACCATCGTTGAGCATAATAGAACTCTTAATAATTAATTGATAAAATTAATTTTACTTTTTCTATTGCTCTCTCTAGATTATAAATTTTTAATAAGTTTGTAGGTGTGGCATAACATTCTAGCAATGTGTTTTTATCTTTGTGTGCTAATAATACATCATCCATATAGTGAAATATTTGTAGTTCAGGATTTTTGATTTCTAAGTGGCTGTATTGCTTTGTTAACATAAATTTGACACATATTTGGGCTGTTAGCCATTCCTTGAGGGAGTATTTCCATTCATATCTCTGATCAGGACCTTCATGATTTAGTGCAGGGATAGTAAATGCAAAACGTGGACTATCCTCAGGATGAATGGGAATTGAAAAAAACAATCTTTAATATCTATAGCTAAAACATACCAGGTTTTTGGCAAAACAGTCAATTGAGGAGTCCCCGATTGAGCAGGTCCCATTATAACCATCTCATTATTAATGGCTCTTAAATCTTGCAATAATCTCCATTTGCCAGATTTCTTTTTTAATGACAAAAATGGGAGTATTATGGGAAGATACGGAATGTTGTATATGTCCCTCCGCTAATTGTTGGTGACCAGATCATGGGCTACTTGTATCTTTTCTTTAGTCAAGGGCCACTGAGGAACCCATACTGGTCTTTCTGATTTCCAAGTAATTTTTATTGCCTCAGGGACCCTTTCTGAAAACCAAATCAATGTCTATCTATTCCTTGATCTATTTGAATTGGTGCTGCTATACCTTGTTCTTGTTCTCCTAATTTTTTTTCCCCTGAAACCTTGTCTAGCCCTAATAGTGGGCACATTTGGATTGATGTTATTTGATAATGTCAAACCTAATTGATCTAGGACATCTCATCCCCATAAATTTATACAAACATGAAACAATACATATGGCTGTATAGTTCCTTCACATCCTTCAGGATCCTTCCAATCTAATACCATTGCACTTCTATGGGGATTAGTTGCCACTCCTAGGCCTTGTAGCGTTTGAGTGGCTTGTTGTAATGGCCAATGTTTTGGCCATTCTTGATGAGAGATGATGCTAAGGTCTGCATCTGTATTCAGTAGCCCATTAAATTCATGTCCTTGAATATTTAGTTTTAGCATTGGGCAAGAATCTAAATTTAAAGACAGCATAGCCCAATCTACACCTGTGGAGCCTAATCCTTTGGAACCTCTTTCTACAGCATGACTGGAAAATTTATCATGTAGGCTTGGTATTATTAGTAACTGTGCTATTCTATCTCCTGGTGAAATTATTGATATACCCTTTGGAGAACTGGCTATAATTTTTATTTCACCTTCATAATCGGGATCAATTACCCCAGGACTTATTAAAAGTCCTTTTAGAGTAGAAGAGCTGCGTCCCAATAATAAGCCTACTGTTCCTTTGGGAAGAGGTCCTTTTACCCCTGTGGGAATGATTTGAACTCCCATCTCTGGAGTTAGTACTGCTCTGGCAGAGGCGCAGATGTCCAACCCTGCACTCCCTCTGGTTCGTCTGATGAGAGATCTGATGGATAATGTGTCCTGTGCACTACCCTGATGGTGTTGCTGGGTTCCTCCATTGCCCCGTATATTTGTGGTCGTTGGTCCCGGAGCATTGGGCCCCCCCTGTCCGTTTTTTGGCAATGGAGCCCAATGCCTTTCTCCACGATTCGTGGGTAAACACCTGGTCCTTGTCCGTTTTTTGATAATGGAGTACCCTCTATGGTGGTTTGAGAACAGCATTCATTAGCCCAATGTCTCCCTTTACAGCATTCTGGGCAAATACCCGGTATTCTACTCCTTTGATACCTAGCTTTGTTAAACCCTCCTCCTATGGGGCAATTCCTTTTAAAATGTCCTGTTTGTTTACTTTTGTAGCATGTTTTTGGCCTGGCATCTAAAGCCTGTTGTACTGCAGCTGCCAATACTTGCCCTTGTTCATTAATGTCTCTACATAATTTAATATATGTGTTTAAATCTCCATGTTTCCATGGTCTAATGACCTCTCTGCACCAATGATTCGCTTGGTCTTAAGCCAGTTGTTTAATTAATGGCATTGCTTGTTCTGTATCCCCCAAAACTCTGGTAGCTGTTTTAATAAGCCTATCTACAAATTCAGCGTAAGGTTTATTAGCTTCTTGTATTACTTTAGGTAATTGACTTTGTAAATCTCCATGTCCTTGTAAAGTCTTCCATGTCCTAAGTGCGTCTGCAGCAATTTGTGCATATATAGCAGGATCATATTCGATTTGTTGTCATTGACCCTCATAAGGTCCTATTCTTAACAACATATCTAGATTTCTTTGAGGGTAACCGGCTGCTGCATTTTGCCTAGCCATCTCCATGCAAAATTCCTCATTGGCAACCTTCCATAACAAATATTGTCCTCCATTTAGCACAGATTTACACATGCTAGCCTAATCTGCTGGCATCATGTCCAAGTTGGTAATGGATTCGACCATGCTTACAGTGGAGAGTGCTTGGGGACCATAGGTTGTTACAGCCTCCTTTAACTGCTTCAGTGTTTTGAAATCTAAAGCATGGTGAATTCGCTGCCCTCCTGCCTGCTCAAGAACAAGGCATGCTAATCTTTGAGGTCCTGTCTCAGGATCCCATCTATCAACTATGGGGGTTGAGTGCCACTTCGCTGTCTCCATAGGTGGAGCTGTTGGTTGAATTATGCCCTCTGGTGATAAAACAGAGTTAGTAGCAGCCTCCTGTTGTAGCTTCCCCCCTGATAGCTGTTTCTCCTCTAAGGTTTCTTTCTTTAAATTTTCTTCCTCTATCTGACTAGCTTGACAGATCTTCTCTTTTACTTGATCTAAAGAGAGAGAGAGAGAGAGAGAATTTTTAATATTTATTTTTTAGTTCTCGGCGGACACAACATCTTTGTTGGTATGTGGTGCTGAGGATCGAACCCGGGCCGCACGCATGCCAGGCGAGCGCGCTACCGCTTGAGCCACATCCCCAGCCCTATGGTCTATTTCTATCTCTTCCTCAGGGGCGAACAACTTCAAACCTTGAGCCAACCATTTTTTCCAGTTTGCTGAGAAAATTCTAGGGATAGGCAGCTTGAAAGAAAAATAAAACAAATCAAAACAAGAACACATTGTTTTTTGAAATGGTCACCCATTCTCTCGCCTTCCCTTAGGGGTGAGCAATTTCACTTGCTTCCGAGCTTCAGGTGTTCCCCGCATGGGCTGCCAAATGCCGCAGTCTGGCTGGGCATAAATCACGAGCCACTGAAGCAGGAACAAACTTTATTTCTAAACTCTATCAGCACACTTCACACGCTCCTGGGAAATCTTCCAACCCCACGCGGCTTCTCCAGGAATCAGCAACCGGAAATAACCCGTCCGGAAATCCCTCCTCCTGCACTTCCCCAACCAATGGGAACTCTCCGGGAATACCCGGGAATCCCCACAAGAACTCCAAGGTAGCGCGAGAACTCCAAAGTAGCTGCCCTGGCGATATGTAATGCCTTGCCTGTCAACCAATACTGTTGGCAAAATGCCAGGGGCCATACTGACTCGGCTGTGGCTCTCAGCATGGGTGTCCTGGGGAGCTCCAATACTGCTGCAGTAGGGTAGAGGGGATTCTAGCCTCCTGGTGGAGACTCCTCCCAACTGGGTGTCAGGAGTGCTCCTATACCACTGCAGGCAGGGTATAGGGTACGAGTCCTTCCAGGCAGGAGACACTTCTCTCCAGATTTTCAGGGGGAGCTTTATACCGCTGCAGCCAGGGTAGAGGGGACTCACCCCTCCAGGCCAGAGACCCTCCCACCTGGGTGTTGGGGAGAGCTTCTTTATTGCCACAGCCAGTGTAGAAGGAATTCATGCCTCCAGGCAGGAGACCTCTTACCTGGCTGTCAGGGAAAGCTAGTATACCACTTCACCCAGGGAAAAGAGAACTTGCCCCTTTAGTTGGGAGACCCCTCCCACCTGCATGTCACAGGGAGCTTGTAGACAACCTCATCCAGGGTAGAGGTGAATTCACACCTCCCGGCCAGATGAAATTAACACCTCCCAGCAAGAGATCCGTCCTCTTGGGTGTCCAGGAGCTTGTATACTGCATTAGTCAGGGTGGAGGGTACTAGCTCCTCCAGGCAGGAGAGCCCTCCCATCTTGCTATGGGGGGGAGCTCATATACTGCTGCAGCCAGGAGAGAGAGGACTCACCCCACTAGGCGAGAGACCCCTAAACCCTGGTTGTCAGGGGATCTCATATACTGCAGAGGCAGGGAAAAGGGAACTTGCCACTCCATGCAGGAGACAACCCCCACCTGTGTGTGTGGGGGTGAGCTCTCATATCACTACAGTCAAGGTAGTGGGGACTCGCCCCTCCAGTCTGGAAACCCCTCACCTGGGTGTTGTGGGCAGCTTGTGTACCACCTTTGCAGGGTAGAGAGGACTCTCCACTGAAGGTGGGCAACCCCTCCCACCAGGGTTTCAGTGAGGAGTTCCTATACAGTCGAAGCCTGGGTATCGGGTGTATGCCACTCCAGGCGGGAGATCCATCCCACCTGGGTGTTAAAGGGAGATCCTATACAGCTGCAGCCAGGGTTCAGGGATTTGCCCCTCCAAGCTGGAGACGCCTCCCACCTGGGTGTTGAAGGGGGCTAGTATATTCCTGCAGCCAGGGTAGAGGGAACTCTCCCCTCCAGGCTGGAGACCCCTCTTACCTGGGCATCGTGGAGAGATTGTATACCAACTTAGCCAGGGTAAAGAGGACTTGCCACTCCAGGCGGAAGATCCCTCCAACCAGGGTGTTAGTGGGGAGCTCCTATACCAAAGCCAGGGTATAGGGTATATGCCACTCTAGTTGAGAGATCCATCCCACCTTGGTGTTAAAGGGAGCTCTTATAAAGCTGCAACCAGGGACTTGCCCTTCCAAACTGGAGATGCTACCAACCTGGGTATTGGAGGGGGCTATTATACCCCTGAGCCAGGGTAGAGGGAACTTTTCCCTCCAGGCTAGAGACCCTTCCCACCTGGGTGTCAGGGTGGGGAGCTCTTATACCACTGCATCCAGGTAGTGGGGACTCACCCCAGCAGACAGTAAATTCCTCCCACCTGAGTCTTCCAGAAAGCTTGTATACCACCTTAGCCAGGGTAGAGAAGATTCACCCCTCCAGGCAGGAGACCCCTCTCTCCAAGGTGTCAGGGAGAGCTCTTATACCAAGGCAGCCAGAGTAGAGAGGAATCGCCCCCTCCAGGTGGAAGACCTCTCGCACCTAGGTTTCCAGAATGGGGGCTCATATATAGCCCTACCAGGTAGAGGGGACTCGCACCTCCATTAAGGGGACCCCTCCCACTTGGTTGTTGCAGGGAGCTTGTATACCAAGTTACTTAGGGTAAAGTGGACTGGAGGTGTGAATTCCCCTCTACTCTGGCTGTGATGGTATATGGGAAGAAAGGGGAGTAACGGGAATGCGTAGCACAGGAGGAGGAGGGCTCCTGGCCCAGATTCACTGCAGGTGTCAGGATTGAGGAGCTGGGACCAGGCTGAGGGAGGCCAAAGTCCCCAAGCAAGGGGCACTGCTACCAGTTCCCATAGAAGACCACAGGGCCAAACATACCAGTTCCATCTCCTGGCTCTGGTGAGCATCCTGTGAAAGGGATCCAGAAAAGGAGCCCAGCAGGACCAAGGAAAATAGGAGGGCCAAAGGAAGGCACAGAATGAAGGGCTGGAAGAAGGGGGATTGTGGTGTGTGGGTCAGGAGCCCAGGCTAGAGACCTAGAAGAAGGCCCAGGCTAGGGGAGAGCAGGGAAGGGTGGGCCGAGCAGGTAGGGGCTGCACTAATTTTCTGAGATTCAGGGAAGTGAGGCCCACAGTTCAAGCCCAGGGAAGCACAGAGCAAGAAGGACCTCCAGAGGCTCAAGATAGGAGACAGTCCAGGGAATGGGGAGCCAAGGGCCAGCGCTGGGGCAGGGGGCTCAGGACAGTGGACAGGGCTGGGGAGAAAGGGGATCCAGTAGGGAGCAGGCAGGCTCAAGGCCCAGTGCCACTGCCAGGTGTCAGTTTTCCTGGTGCTGCCCCAAGGGTCTAGGGAGAGCAAGTCGCCCACTGTAGGGTCAGGGTTCTGTTTCCCATAATGCACCATGGTCCAGATGAGAATCCAGGGACAGGGACCTGGCAAAGGAGGCCTGGCAAGTGAAGGAGGCCAGAAAGAGGGCAATGGGAGGGCATGGTGGGGCATCTCAGTGGGTGAATGGGGGGGCCAAGATCCAGGACCCAACCAAGTGCCCAGGCAAAGGGCCCCCTTACCGACCATAGGTGAGTGACCCAAGGAGCAGGAGATCTGCAAGTGCCACTGAAAGCACAAGGGGAAGGGGAGGAAGGGCTGCCCAAGGATGAGGATACTGAGAAAAGCACAACAGGTACCTAAGGGAGCATGCTGGCAGTCCCAAGCAAGGGGTCTCCAGGTCAGACCCAACAGGAAGAGATTCCATGCTGTGCCAAGTGACATGAGGAACACTTTCAGGGGCTCATGTGAGCACCAGGCCTGGGGACTGAAGCACAAAAGGTCAGGTTTAGGGAGGGCTGGGTTGGGGTAGGGTCAGCATGCAAGGACAGAGGGCATGGGATGGAAGGGAGGGGATCTCTCGGGAGGGGTTGAAGCAAGTCACATTTTAACTTCCAGGCCTCAAGGTTTAGGCAGTAAAGGGGACTCCAGCAAGAGGCAGGGCTGTTGTTTTCCTTAGGGAACCTTAAAGGCACAGAGGCCAGCCAATTGGCTCCTCTGCCCAGGTGAGTAGATCCTCCAAGAGGGACCTGGACCAAAGGAGGATCAAAAAAAGACACTGTGAGGGGATACCTGGTGTATGGAGGTTGTGGGGGTGGTCGGTTGGCAGCCTGGACCCATTTGAGGAGCCCATGCTAGGGAGAAGCAGGCAAAGCGAAGGGCCCTGGCAGTGCCAGGATACCATAGCACCAGTGGAACAGAGGGGAGGCACAGCATAGGGTCTATAAAAAGAGGCCTGAAACCAAGGGAAGGGAAAGTGTCCTTGAGAAGGGCAGCCAGGGGCTCAAGCAAGGAGCCTTGCCCAGTAATGGAGAGCCAAGTGCTACCAGCTGGGGCAGCGTGAATGAAAATAGATATGGATGGATAATGGAGGGAGGGGAGAAATATGAGAAGGTGGCATAGTGGGAGGACAGGTGGAGGCCCAGATCTACTGCAGGGTGTCAGGATTGGGTAGCAGGGAACAGGCTGAGGGAGGACAAAGTGCCCAGAAAATGGGCAGGGCTACATTTTCCCAAATTGAACCCACAGGGCTTCGAGGCCAGGTCAAGTACCTGGTCTGGTGAGCATCCTCAAAGGGGATCAGGAAAGTCGGCCTGGGAGAGACAGTAACTACAAGAAGGCCAAAGGAGGGCACAGTCTCAAGGGCCAAAGGATGGTCTAGGTGGGAGAGCGGCCAGGACCCAGTAAGGAGCTAAGACAAGGAACCTAGAGGAGGGCCTATGTCAGGGGAGAGTAGGGAAGGGCCGGGCCAGTAAGGCATGACTGCAATAGGGTACTGCAGTACAGGGAAGCCAAGGGTAGGAGAGCAGCAGCCACAGTAAGTGGCCCTCAGACAAAGCCAGGAAAAGAAAAGAACAAGAAGGGCCACTAGAAATTCAAGCGAAGAGCCAGGCAAGGGAATGGAATTCCAAGGGCCAAGGCTTATGCAGGGGGCTTAGGACAGTGGACAAGGCTTGGGAGGGAAGTCAGGGGTCCAGTAGGGGGCAGTCAGCATCCAGGCCCATGGCTACTAGCAGATGTCAGGGTTCCTGGTGCAGGACCAAGCACCCAGAAAAAGTAAGTGTCCCAGGCTCTCTTTCATAAGGCCCAGAAGAGAATCCATGGAGAGGGACCTTGAAAATGAGGCCTGGCAATGGAAGGAGGCCAGAAGGAAGGCTATGGGAGGGCATGGATGGGGTTCGCACACACCACACACAGTAAGTGGCCCTCAGACAAAGCCAGGAAAAGAAAAGAACAAGAAGGGCCACTAGAAATTCAAGCGAAGAGCCAGGCAAGGGAATGGAATTCCAAGGGCCAAGGCTTATGCAGGGGGCTTAGGACAGTGGACAAGGCTTGGGAGGGAAGTCAGGGGTCCAGTAGGGGGCAGTCAGCATCCAGGCCCATGGCTACTAGCAGATGTCAGGGTTCCTGGTGCAGGACCAAGCACCCAGAAAAAGTAAGTGTCCCAGGCTCTCTTTCATAAGGCCCAGAAGAGAATCCATGGAGAGGGACCTTGAAAATGAGGCCTGGCAATGGAAGGAGGCCAGAAGGAAGGCTATGGGAGGGCATGGATGGGGTTCGCAGTAGGTGCATGATGGGAGGAGAGCCAGGACCTTAGCCAAGTGCTGAGACAAGGTACTGACCCAACCAACCTAGGACTAGGAACTCAAGAAGCTGAAGACTCATGAGTACCAGGGGAATTCATGAGGGGATGTGGAGGATGAGCTTCATGAAGACCATGAGACAGAGGAAAGCTCAAGGGGTATGTAGAAGAGCCATCTGGAAGGCCCAAACAAGGAGCCCCCAGTTCAGACCCAACATGAAGAGAATCCACTCTATGTGAAGGGACATGAGGAAAGTGTCAGAGGCTCAAGGAGTGCACAAGACAGGGACAGGAGCACCAAGGGTCTGGGTTAGGGAAGGCTGGGTTGGGGTAGGGGCAGTATGCAATGCCAGAGGGCAGGAAAGAGAAGGGAGGGGATTGATCAGGGCTGGGGTGGAGCAAGTCCCATGTTAACTGCCAGGCCTCAAGTTTCAGGCAGAACACCACTTTCACCTGGGTGTCCTGGGAGTTCCTATCTTGCAACAGCCATGGTAGAGGGGAATCGCTCACCCCCCCCAGACAAGAGTCCCCTCCCACCTGATGGTCAGGGGGAGTTCATATACCTCTGCAGACAAGGTAGAGGGGACTCACCCATCTAGGCCAGAGACCATCCCACCTGGGTGAATGAGGGAGCTCCTATACTGCTACAGCCAGGGTAGACGATACTCACCCCTCGGGCCTAGGGAGAGCAAGTAGCCCAGTCAAGGGTCAGCGTTCTTTTTACGATAAGGCACCCTGTCCCAGATGAGGATCAAGGGCCAGGGACCCGGCCAAAGGGCCTGACAAGGGACAGGGGCCTGGAGGAGTGTGATGAGAGGGCACAGTGGGGGTTCATGGTGGGTGCAGAAAGGGGTAAGAGTCAGGACCCAATCAAGGAGCCCAGGAAAGGGACCAACCCCACCAAAATGTATTAGGGACCCAATGATCAGGAGGCCCCTGCTCCAGGAAAAAGCATTAGAGGAAGGAAAGGTATAATTGGCAGAAGGATGAGGAGACAGAGGGCTGCACAAAGGGCACAAATGGGAGCGAGCTAGGGGACCATATCAAAGGGTTCCCAGGTCACACATTACAGGAGGAGATACCAGAGAAAGGAATACAATCTGAGTAATGGATAAGGAACTCAAGCTGGCAGCCAGGTCAGGGGACTGTAGCTGGAAGGATCAGGGTGAAGAAGGGCTGGTTTGGCTTAGGAGCAGCTTGCAAGGCTAGAGGGCAGGACAGGGAAGGCAGGGGATCGCTCAGGGCAACATCATCACTAGGCGCAAGTCTACTACCAGTTGTCATGTTTTGGAGGCAATGAGGGCCCAGACAAGAGGCCTATAGATATCCTTCAGGGCACAGAGGTTAGCCAATTCCACTCCTCTGCCCCAGGTGAGCAGACCCCCAGGACCAAAAGGAGGGCAATGTGAGTGATACCTTTGATACAGGATTGGGGAGTGTTGGTGGGGAGCCAGTAACCATTGGAGGACACCAGGCTAGGAAGAAGCAGGAGAAAGGGAGGGTCTTGACAATGACGAAATACGATCTTATAAAGAGAACAGAGGGGAGGCAGAGGAGGGTGACCCAGAAAGGGGTCTGAAATCAAAAGAAAGGGACAGGGTCCTGGAGAAGGGAGACCCGGGGCTCCAGCAAGGAGCCAGGCCCAAGAATGAGGAGCCAAGTACCAGGACCCGGTCCTGGTTCCCATGAAAATAGGGCTAGGGAGGGGAGAAATGGGAGAAAGGGTATTGGGTGGCAAAGGGAGAGGAGGGCTCAAAGCCCAGTTTCACTTCTGGGTGTCAGGATAGAGGAGCAGGGCACGAGCTGAGAGAGTCCAAAGGGCCCAGGCAATGGGCACAGCTATATTTTCACAAAGGGAGCCCACAAGGCCAAATTCCCAGTTCTAGTCACCTAGACATGTTGAGCATCATGGTAAAGGGATCTTGAAAACGGGACCATCAGCAGCATGGAGAACAGGAGGGATGAAGGAGGGTATAGCATGAAAGATAAATAAAGGGTGTTGATGGGATGTGGGCCGGGACTCCCAAAAGAAGCCCACACTAGGGACCAAGAGGAGGGCCAAGGCCAGGAAAGGGCAAAGAAGGTCAGGGCCAGGCAAATGGGTAGACAGTAGGGCTCTGTGGTTCAGGGGAGCCAAGGAAAGCAGGGTACTATCCCCAGCGAGGTCCACAGTCCAAGCCCAGGGAAACACAGTGCAAAAAGGGCCCCCAGAAGCTCAAGCGAGGAGGCAGGCCAGGGAATGGAGAGCCAAGGGCCAGGGCTTGGGCAGGGGGCTCAGGACAGTGGACAAAAGTTTGGAGGGAATGCAGGTTTTTCGGCAGGGGGCAGGCAGATTCCTGGCCTAAGGCGACTGCCTGGTGTCAGCATTCTGGAGGCAATACCAAAGGCCCAGAGAGTGCAAGGGACCTACGCGAAGGGCCTGACTCAGTTTCCCATAAGGCGCCCTGGCCCAGATGAGAATACAAGTACAGGGACCTGGTGAAGGAAGCCTGGCAAGTGAAGGGGGTTAGGAAGAGAGTGAGGGGAGTTCACGACGGGGAGTCTTGTAGGGTGCATGTGGGGGCAAGATCCAGGACTCAATCCAGATGTCCAGGCAAAGGACCCACCTGACCCACCATTGATGAAGGACCCAAGGAGCAGGAGACCTGCAAGCGCCTGGGGAAAGCATGAGGGGAAGGGGAGGATGGGCTTTGCAAGGATCAGGAGACAGAGAAAAGTGCAATGGGCAAATAGGGGAGCAAGATAACTCTCCCAAGCAAGTGGCCCCCAGGTCAGACTCCATGGTATACCAAGTGACATGAGGAACACTGTCAGGGCTCATGTGAGCTCCCAGGCCCAGGGACTAAAGTACAAAGGGTCAGGGTTAGGGAGGGCTGGGTTGGGGTAGGGGCACTATGCAAGGTGAGATGGCAGGGTAGGAAAGGGAGAGGATCTCTCAGGGCTGGGTTTGAGCAAGTCCCATGTTAATTGCAAGGCCTCAAGTTTCAGGAAGAAAAGGGGACTCAGGCAAGAGGCAAGGCTCTGTTTCCCTTAGGGAAAATTAAGGGCACAGAGGCCAGCCAATTTGGCTCCTCTGCCCAGGTGAGTAGATCCTCAGAGAGGGACCTGGACCAAAGGAGGATCAGAAGAGTACACTGTGAGGGCATACCTGGAGTACGGAGGTTGTGGTCAGTTTGCAGCCAGCACCCATTCCAGGAGCCCAGTCTAGGGAGAAGAAGTGAAAGTGAAGGCTCCCGGCAGTGCCAGAATACTATAGCACCAGTGGAACAGAGGAGAGGGACAGAATATGGCCTGTAAAAAGAAGCCTGAAAACAGGGGAATGGAAAGGGTCCTCAAGAAGGACATCCAGGGCCTCAAGCAAAGAACTGGGCCCAGTAATGGAGAGCCAAGTTTTAGCACCAGGGGTTGGATGAATAAAAAAGACATAGATGGGAGGTGAGAGAGGGGAGAAAGAAGAGCTGTTGGCACAGGGGGAAGAGGGCTCAAGGCACAGGTCCACTGCAGGGTGTCAGGGTTCAGAAGCAGGGCCTGGCCTAAGGGAGGCCAATGGGCACAGGAAAGGGGCAGAGATATGTTTTTGCAAAGGGAGCCTGCAGGGCCAAGATGCCAGGTCAAGTCGCCTAGCCCAGGTGAGCATCCTGGGAAGGGGATAAGGAAATTGGGCCTGGCAGAGACAGAAACCACCAGAGGGCGGAGGAGGGCTCAACCTGAAGGGCTGCAGGTCAGGTGTGATTGGGTGGGGGCCAGGATCCCAGCAAGGAGCCCAGGCAATGTACCTAGAGGAGGATCATCTAGGCCATAGGAGAGCAAGGAATGCTGGCATGGGAGGTGGGGGCACTGCATTAGGGTACTGCAGTACAGGAAAGCCAAGGGGAGCAGAGTGGCAGCCCCAGGAATGGGTCGTCAGTCAATTGCCAGAAAAGCAGTAAGCAAGAAGGGCCACCAGAGGCTCAAGCAAGGAGCCAGGCCAGGAAACTGAGAGCCATGGACCATGGCTTGGGCAGGGGGCTCAGGACAGTGGACTAGATTTGAGGGGGAAGGCAGGGATTCCAGTGGGGGCAGTCAGCCTCCAGGACCAGAGCCACCTCCATGTTTTAGGTTTTCTGGTGCAGGACCAAAAACCCAGGGGGAGCAAGGGGCACAGGCAAGGGGCAGGGCATTATTTCCCATAAGGTTCCCAGATTCAGATAAAACTCCAGGGCCAGGATCCTGGCAAAGGAGGCCAGGAAGTGGAAGGGGGCCAGATTGAGGGTGATGGGAAGGCACGGCTGGGGGTCAAGTTGGGTGCTTGCAGGAGTGAGAGCCAGAACTGAAGCCAGGTACCCAGGCAAGGGACCCACCTGATCAATGTTGATGAGGGATCCAAGGACAGGAGACTCACATGCACTAGAAAATAGCAGAAAGTAAAGGGGATAAAGGGCCTCCAGGAGGACCAGGAGAAGCCAAGAGGCACCTAGGGGAGTCCGCTGGTGGGCCCAAGCAAGGGGCCCCCGGGTCAGACCCAATATGAAGAGACTCCATGCTATGTCAAGGGCCATGAGGAATGCAGTCAGGGGCTCAAATGAACGCCTAGGCCTAGGGACTGGAGTGCAAAGGGTCAGAGTTAGGGAGGGCTGGGTTGCAGTAGGGGCAGCATGCAAGGATAGAAAGCAGGGGAGGAAAGGGAAGGGATTGCTCAGGGCTGGGTTGGAGAAAGTCCCATGTTAACTGCCAGGCCTTGATGTTCAGGCAGTGAAGGGGATTCAGGGGAGTGGCAGGGCTGCATTCAGGGCAGAGAGGCCATCCAACTGCACTCCTCTGACCCAGGTGAGTAGATCCTCAGAGAGGGACCTGTACCAAAGGAGGGGCCAAAGATGTTACAGTGAGAGTATACCTGGTTGACAGAGGTGGGAGAAGTTAGGTTGCCAGGACACATTTGAAGGTCAGAAGGCTGAAGGAGGGCACAAGCTGAAGAGGTGCAGGTCTGGTGTGAATGAAGTGAGGGCCAGGAACCCAGCAAGGATCCCAGGCAAGGGACCTAGATGAAGGCCCAGGCTCAGGAAGAACAGGGAATGATGGCACAGGAAGTCAGGCCTGCACTAGGTATGGTAGTACGGGGAAGCCAAGGGGAGAAGGGAAGCGGCCCCAGCGAGGGGCTCTCAGACAATGCCCAGAGAAGCACTGAGCAAAAATGTCCACCAGAGGATCAAGCAAGGAGCCAGGCCTGGGATTGGAGAGCTAAGGGCCAAGGCTGGGGTAGGGAGTTCAGGACATTGGACAGGGCTTGGGAGAGAAGCCTGGGATCCAGTTGGTTACATAAAGTTAATACAATTATAAGTTAAGTTCTTATTCTTAATATATATTTTTTAGATATTTAGATAACCTATATTTGTTAATCTATAAATTAATTAGCACATGCCTAATTGATTAGTTAATATATATTTGCCTAATATTTGCCTAATTGTTTTTCTTCAACAGAAAACCCATAATTTATGTTTTATATTTACATTTATCAGATACTCTGCCTTTTCAGTTACAGATATTTGAGATAAATGTGTTTACTATAAATTTGCTTTTAAGTGAAAATACAATCAAGTAGTTTCTAATTCTCAAAGTTACTGTTTAAACTCATAAGATGATAAATAATTATAATTATTTCTACAAAATATCTAAGGGTTTTAACTATATTTTCATTGATATTTCTTATCAAAGTATAATAATTTGTTTATAGATTCTAAGGTTTTCAGAAATTGTTCCAAAGTATAAGCAAACAAAAAAACATCTTTACAAAAGAGTTTAATGTAGATAAACTTCCACTTTTCATGTTGCCCTGTTTTACTTGGCCATTGTCTGAAAAAATCAGCACTCCAGGTGCTGGACACCCCCTTACTAGTTTTTTACAAAAATATGTAAACAAGGCCTCTGGCCTTGAGCTGGGCTTCACAGTGCTGACTACATTTCTAAGATAAGGGAGTTACTAACTGGGCTCCATGGTAACAGCTGGCAAAAAAAAAAAAAAAAAAAAAAAAGAAAGAAAAAGCTCTCCCCCTCTCAAGTGTCCTTGAAGGGTTAACTTGCCCAGAACAAAAAAAAACAAAAACAAAAACAAAAAACTGCCTTTTGTGAACTTCTGCAGACTGTGAACTTCTAAGCCTCCCCTTTTTTTACATGCTAAGTGCAAAATTCTGAAACTATCTAAAGTTGGGATTCAGGGAATGGGAATCAGGCCCCCAGTAGCTGGATCCAGACCGCCGATTGTGTAACCAGTGTAGCCTACCTCCGGGCTGAAGTTCATCAACAAATTGGGGGATTACACCACCCTAAGTGGGTATGCGTGAACAAACCAAAGATTAACCCCCCTGGTCCTGAAAAAACCCTCAGTAACTGTTCCACAACTTGTACTTATACATCAGCAGTTCATGTCTCCTGCTATGAGACGGCCTCAATTTGTGTGTACAAGGGACAACAGTATTTTGAGGCCAGATTGACCAAGACTCGGTCAGAGAAGGGAGTGGGGGTGAGCTATCACTTTACCCCGTTTCTTTTTGGCCAAGGGGGAGTTGAATCTAAACTCCGGTTGGCTGGGTGCCAGGGTGAGGTTGGTAAGTCCTCCTGTTGGCCCACTGCAGCCCCTACAGGGATATCTGACAGGGGGGGACCTACTGATTCTGTTAAACATCTTCAAGTTATCAAGCTTTTGAAACCGCAGATCCCTGAGCTTGTATACCACCCCTTGGTGCTGCCTAAGTCACAGCTCCCGGATCTAGATGCTAACACATTAGATATCCTAAGGACCACCTTTTCCTTGCTTAATGACTCCAATCCCACACTTACTAATGATTTCTGGCTCTGCATGACAACAGGGGCGGTTATGCCCATAGCAGTCCCTATTAATATCACCATACATAGTAATGATACTTGCCAGCCCGGATTGCCTTTCAAGGTCCAGCCCATGGGTGTCTTTACAATATGCCTTCTGGGTATGATGCAAAACAATGTGGATGTTGGAGTAACCTCCTATGGGAAATGCTCGACGGTGAAGAATTATTCCTCACTCACTCCAGCCCTCTGTCCCCCTAATGGAACTGTTTTTATGTGTGGGGAAATTCTGCCTTCCCTCGACTCCCTACAAATTGGACAGGTGTCTGTGTTCTCACCCTGCTCCTCCCTGACATAACCGTTGTCCCTGGGGATGAGCCCCTGCCCATCCCCAGCCTAGACACTCTAGTGAGAAGACACAGGCGAGCTATACAGGCTCTACCATAACTCACCACACTGGGGATAACGGCTGCTGTGGGCACAGGCACAGCTGGACTGGGTACAGCGATACATTCTTATCGCCGTTTATCTCAGCAGCTTATAGATGATGTGCAGACCCTATCTGGCACTATTAGGGACCTACAAGACCAAATTGACTCTTTGGCAGAAGTGGTCCTCCAAAATAGGCGAGGCCTAGACTTACTGACTGCCAATCGGGGGGAATCTGTTTAGCCTTAGGAGAAAGGTGCTGTTTCTATGCCAATAAATCGGGCATAGTCTGCACTAAGATCAAACAGCTTCAGTAAGACCTAGAGAAAAGGAGAAGAGAATTATTTGAAAACCCCCTCTGGACTGGACTTAATGGGTTTCTACCATACCTCCTTCCTTTCTTGGGACCCTTGCTGGGTCTCCTTTTAATTGCCACTTTAGGACCTTGTATCACAAACAGATTGATTCAATTCATTAAAGATCAAATTAACATCTTAGTCTCCAAGCCAATACAGGTTCATTATCAGCGCCTGGAGGCGGACGAGCCTGCCCATGAGGTGTACTTACGACCCATCTGAAGATGAGATGTGATCCCTGAGGATGAAGCCAGCATCCAGGCCCCTGCATATGTGTGTTTGCTTTGTGTTTGAGTCCTTTTGTTGCCTTGCCACTGTCGCCATAAAACCCTGTGTTTAGGGAGGCTCACTGGTCATAACTGTCCCATTAACAAAAACGATAAATGGGATCCGCAGTCATGCCCTGCTTGCCATAATATTCCACCTATAGATAAGAGCTGATCTTGTAGTTCCCAGTGACGGGCAACTTCCACGCTTGCACTGCAACCTAAGACAGGGGAACGGGGCCTCCCCAGAGACGGGTAAGCACTGTAAGGGCAGTGGACGACCTAAGACAGGGGCTACTTGATTCCCATTGACATGCAAAAAACAAAGGAGGGGGACTTGCTGGTAGCAGGCCCACCCTGGCCCCTGGGGACTCAACCCCAGTTCTTTGTTCTGCATGTCAATGCGGCCAGCTCACAAGGCCTTGACACAGGCTTGCAGTTTCCTGTTTATCTGCCTCGATCATATGTATCTCTCAGGAACATCTTGACCTGTTCGAGCCTCCTGATAGGGAACGGTGGCAGTGGCGGTGGCGGTAACCCAAGTACGCAGTTATTACTCTTCCCTCCTCGCTTTTGAGTAATTTCCCGCAGCTGTTACAAAAATACATATATAAGAGGAACAAATTTGGCAATAAAGTGCACGCACGCCTCCTCCTGGATGAAGAACCTTGGTGTCCTGTGTATTTCTTAACCCCACCGTCCCTCGCCGGACTCAGCTTCTGTGGCTGGACGTGGCAAGCAGGCACTTGCCACTCCAGGAGGGACACCCCTCTTACCTGGGTATTGGGGGAGCTTGTATACATCTGCAGACAGGGTAGAAGGGACTCACCCCTCCAGCCAGAGACCCTTCCCATCTGGTTGTGGACGGAGCTCGAATACTGCTGCTGCCAATGTAGAGGGGACTCACCCCAACAGGTGGGAGACTCCTTTTACAGGTTTTCGGGTGAACTCCTATACTGCCACAGCTAGGGTAAAGGAGTTCGACCCTACAGGCAGCAAAACCCTCCCACTTGGATATCCAGGGAGCTCTTATAGGGCACCATCCAAAGTAGAGGGGAGGCTCCACTGCAGTTGGGAGACCCCTCCCACCTGTGTGTCAGGGAGAAGTTGTATATCATCTTAGCCAGGGTAGAGGGGAATTGCCCCTCCATGTGGGAGACACTTCCCACCTGGGTGTCTGAGGGAGCTTGTATACTGCTGAAGCCAGGGTACAGGGAACTTGTTGCTCCAGGCGGGAGACCCCTCCCATCTGGTTGTCCAGGGTGAGCTCGAATACTGCCACAGCCAGGGAGAACCCTCCCACCAGGGTGTCCAGGAGGTCTTATATGCCACCACCCAAAATAGAGGAGACTCACCCCTCAAGGCAGGAGACCCCTCCCACCTGGGTGTCAGGGAGAGCTCACATATTGCCACAGCCAGGGTTAGGGGACTCGCCCTTACAGGAGGGAGATCCCTCCCACCTGGGTGTCCTGGGAAGTCTTATATGGCACCAGCCAAAGTAGAGGAGAATAGCTGGACAAGGCAGTAGACCCCTCTCACCTGGGTGTCTGGGTGAGCGTGTATACCTCCTCATCCATGGTACAGGAAAATAGCTGCTCCAACCGGGAGACACCTCCCATCTGGATGTAGTGGAGGTGGCGGGAACTCCTATAACACTGAAGCTAGGGTTGAGAGGAATTTCCCTCCAGGTGGGAAACCACTCCCTCTGGGTGTTCAAGGGGAGCTCCTTTACTGCCACATCCAGTGTGGAGAGGACTTGCCCCTCCAGTCAAGAGACCACTCTAACCTGCGTGTCAGGGGAGCTCCTATACTGCAACATCCAGAGTAGAATGGACTCACCACTCTAGGCGGGAGACCTCTCCCACCTGGGTGTCGGTGGACAGAGGTTCATATATCTCAGTAGCCAGGGTAGTAGGGCCTCGCCCCTCCAGGGGAGATACCCCTGCATCCTGGGTGTCTGGAGAGCTCCTATACCTCCATAGCCAGGGTAAAGGAAATTCGCTCCTCCAGTTAGGAGACCCCTCCCACCAGGATGTCGCCTGGAAGCTCATATACCACCACAGTCTGGGCAGAGGATTTAACCCCTGCAGGTGGGGACCCCTCTGACCTGGTTGACAAGGGGATCTTGAATACCACTGCAGAGTCTTGGCAATGACAAAATACCACAGTACAAGGAGAACAGAGGGGAGGAATAGGAGGGGACTAAGCAAGGGACCTGAAATCAAGGAACAAGGGCAGGGTCCTCATGAAGGCAACCAGGACCTCCAACAAGGAGCCAGGCCCAAGAATGGGGAGCCAAGTGCTGGGATACATTCCTGGGTCCTATGAAAACAGCACTGGGGAGGGGAAAAAAGAGAGTAAGGGTAGTGGATGACACAGGGAGAGGAGGGCTCAAGGCTCAGGTTCACTGCTGAGTGTCAGGATCGAGGAGCAGTGCCTGGGCAGAGTCCAAAGTCCCAAGCAAGGAGCATAGCTACGTTTTCCCAAAGGGAGCCCACAGGGCCAAACACCAAGTTCCAGTCCCCTGGACCTGGTGAGCATCCTGGGAAAGGGATCTTGAAAGGGGGCTCAGCAGGGACAGGGAAAACAGGAGGGATGAAGGAGGGTACAGCATGAAAAGCCACAGAAAGAGG
>KZ295715.1:243280-254225 GCA_002406435.1 Spermophilus dauricus | reverse complement strand
CCTTCTTATAGTTTTGGTCAAGCAAGGAGCCATGCCCAGTAATGGATATCCAAGTGCTAGCACCTGGGCCTGGGTGAACAAAAAGAAACAAAGAGGAGGAGTAGTGGCAGGGGAGAAAGTGGAGTGGGTGGCACAGGAGGAGAAGGGTTCGAGGTCCTGTTCCCCTGCACGGTGTCAGGGATCAGGAGCAGTGCCCAGGCTGAGGGAGGCCAAAAGGCTCAATCAAGGGGCAGGGATACGTTTTCTGAAAGGGATCCCCCAGGGCTAAGAGGCCAGGTCAAGTCTCCTGGCCCAGGTGAGCATCCTTGGAAGAGAATGAGGAAAGAGGGCATGGCAGAGACAGAAAAGATAGGAGGGCCAAAGGAGGGCTCAGCTTGAAGGGCTGCAGGAAAGGTGTGGGTGGGGTGGAGGCCAGGACCCCAGCAAGGAGCCCAGGTAAGTGACCTAAAAGAGGGCCAGGGGAGAGCAGGGAACACCGGGCCGGGAAGGCAAGGCTGCACTAGGGTACTTAGGTACAGGAAAGCCAAGGGGAGCAGGCAAGAGGCCCCAGCGAGGGGCCTCAGACATTGCCCAGAAAAGCAGTGAGAATGAAGGGCCATCAGATGCTCAAGCGAGGAGCCAGGCCAGGGAATGCAGAGCCAAGAGCCAGGGCTTGGGCAGGAGGTTCAGGACAGTGGAAAAGATTTGGGAAGGAAGGCAGGGGAACGCTGGGCCGGAAAGGTGGGGCTGCACTAGGGTACTGAGGTACAGGAAATCCAAGGGGATCAGAGAAGTATCCCAACAAAGGGGCCCTCACAAAATGCCCAGAAAAGCAGTGAGCAAGAAGGACTACCAGAGGCTCAAGCGAGCAGCCAGGCCAAGGAAATGAGAGGCCAATGGTCAGGGCTTGGACAGGGGGCTCAGGACACTGGAAAGATTTGGGAGGGAAGGCAGGGGATCCAGCAGGGGGAAGTCAGGCTCTATTCCAGGGCCACCTCCATGTTTCAGGGTTCCTGGTGCCAGACCAAGCACCCAGGGAGAGCAAGAGGCCCAGGTGAATGGCAGAGCTCTGTTTCCCATAAGGCACTATGGCTCATATTTGAATCCAGGGCAAGAGACCTTACAAAAGAAGCGAGACAAGGGAAGGAGACCAGGAGGAGAGGGATGAAAGGGCATGGCAGGGATCGTGGTGGGCTCACTATAGGGCAAGAGCTATGACCCAAGACAAGCCCCCAGGCAAGGGACCCATGCAACTGATTGTGATGAGGGACCCAAGGACCAATGCACTTGCAAACACCAGGAAAAAGTGCAAGGGCAAGCGAGGTAGGGGCTTTGTGAGGACCAGGAGACAATGGGAAAGGCAAGAGGCACCTAGGGTAGCTTGCTGGGGGGGCCCAAGTAAGGGGCCCCCAGGTCAATCGCAACACGAAGAAACTCCATGCTATGCCAAGGGACATGAGGAACATGGTTAGGGGCTCAGGCGAGCACCCAGGCCTGGAGACTGGAGCAAAAAGGATCAGGGTTAGGGAGACCTGGGTTGGGATAGGGGCAGCATGCAAGGCAAGAGGTCAGGGAAGGGAAGAGAGGAGATCACTCAGGGCTGTGTTGGACAAGTTTCATGTTAACTACCAGGCCTCAAGGTACAGGCGGTGAATAGGACTCAGGTGACTGGCCAGGCTGTGTTTCCAATAAGGAGCATACAATGTGCAGAGAACAGCCAATTCTGCTCCTCTGCCCCAGGTGAGTAGATCCTCAGAGAGGGATCTGGACCAATGAAGGGCAAGAGAGTACTGTGAGGGGATACCTGTCATGCGGAGGTTGGGGGGAGGTTGGTGGGATGCAGGACCCATTTGAGGAGACTAGGCTAGAGTGAATAGGGGTAGATGAGGGTCAGTGCAGTGCCAGGATGCCACAGCATGAGCAGAACAGAGGGGAGGCAGAGGAGGGGGCTGGCAAAAGGGGCCTAAAACCAAGGGATTGTTACAAGGTCCTAGAGAAGGGCAGCCAGGGGCTCAAGCAAGAAGCCGCACCCAGTAATGGAGAGCCAAGAGCTAGCAGATGGGCCTGGGTGAATTAAAAGAAAAGTGGATAGAGAGGGGCAGGAGGGGATGAAGGGGAGGTTTTGGCACAGGGGGAAGAGGACTCAAGGCCCAGGTCCAGTGCAGGGTGTCAGGTTTCAGGAGTAGGGCCTGGGTTGAGGGAGGCAAAAGTGCATAGGCAGGAAGGAGAGGTACATTTTCCCAAAGGTCAAATCCTCTGGAGGCCATGGGCTCAAGCAAGGAGCAGGGCCCAGTAATGGAGAGCGAAGTGCTAGCACCTAGGCCTGAGTGAATGAAAAGAATCATGGACAGGGGGGAAAGAAAGGGGAGCTGCTGGCACAGGGGAAGGAGAGCTCAAAGCCCAGGTCCAAGGCAGGGTGTCAGGGTACAGGATCAGGGCCCAGGCTGAGGGAAGCGAAGCTCCCAGGCAAGCAGTAGGGCTATGTTTTCCCAAAGGTCATATCCTCTGGCCCAGTTAAGCATCCTGGGAAGGGGATCAGAAAAGCACGCATTGCAGAGACAGAAAGGAAAGGAGAGCTGAAGGAGGGCACAGACTGAAGGGTCGCAGGAAGGGTGTGGGTGGGATGGGGGCCAGGATCCCAGTAAGGAGCTCAGGCAAGGGACCTAGAAGAGGGCCCAGAACAGGAGAGAGCAAGAACGGTAATGCCGGGCTGGGAAGGCAGGCAGGGCTGCACTAGCATGCTGCAATCCAAGAATGCCAAGGGGAGCAGGGAAGTGACCCCAGCGAGGGGCCCTCAGACAATGCCCAGAAAATCAGTAAGCAAGAAGGGCCAGCAGAGGCTCAAGTGAGAAGCCAGGCCAAGAAACGAAGAGCCAAGGACCATGGCTTGGCCAGGGGGCTCAGGACAGTGGATTACATTTCAGAAGGAATGCAAGGGATACAGCAGGGGCAGTCAGGCTCCAGGCCCAGGGCCACCTCCAGGTTTCAGGGTTCCTGGTGCTGGACGAAGCACCCAGGGAGAGCAAGGGACCCAGGTGAGGACAGGGCATTGTATCCCATAAGGATCCCTGGATCAGATGAGAACTTATGGACAGGGCCCTGGCAAAGGAGGCCTTGAAAATGAAGAGGGCCAAAAGGAGGGTGATGGAAGGGCAAGCAAGGGGGTTGGGGTGGGTGCACATAAGGGCAAAACCCAGGATCCTAACAAGGTGCCCAGGCAAGGGACCTACCCGATCAATGGTGTTGGGGGACCCAAGAAGCAAGAGACCTGCAAGTGCCAGAAAAAGGAACAAGGGGGCATGGAAGAAGGGGCTGTGTGAGGTCCATGAGAAGCCAAGGGGCACATAGGGAGCCCATTGGCAGGCCCAAGCAAGGGGCCCCCAGGTCAGACCCAACAAGAACAGACTCATGGCTTTGCCAAGGGCCATGAGGAACTCGGTCATGGGCTCGGGCAAATGCCCAGGCCCAGGGACCACAGCACAAAGAGTCAGGGTTAGGGAGGGCTGGGTTGTAATAGGGGCAGCATGGAAGGCTGCAGGGAAGAGAAAGGAGGGGATCACTCAGGGTTGAGTTGGAGAAAGTCCATGTTAAATGCCAGGCCTCAAGGTTCAAGCAGTGAGGGGGACTCAGGCGAGTGGCAGGGCTGTGTTTCCCATAGGGAGCATTCAGGGCACAGAGGCAAGTCAATTCTGCTCCTCTGCCCCAGGTAAGTAGATCCTTAGAGAGAAACCTGGACCAAAGGACAGGGGGCCAAAGCAGGTAATGTAAGGGTACACTTGGTGTGAAGAAGTAGGGGTGGGCTGCAGGACCCATTCCAGCAGCACAGGGTAGGGAGAAGCAGGGGGAGTGGAGGGTCCAGGCAATGCCAGAATACCAAGCATGGGGGGATCAGAAGGGAGGCACAGGAGGGGGCAGGCAACAGGTGCCTGAAACCAGGGACAGGGAAAATGTCCTCAAGAAGGGGGAGAACAACTCAAGGTCTCAAGCAAGTAGCCGGGCCCAGTAATGGACAGCCAAGTGCTACCACCAGGGCCTTGGTGAATGCAAAGAAACATGGAGGGGGAGCAGCAGGAGGGGAGAATGTGGAGTGAGTGGCACAGGGGGAGAACGGCTCAAGGCCCAGATCTACTGCAGGCTGTCAGAGGTTGGGAGCAGGGCCACGTCTGAGGAAAGCCAAAAGACCCAGGCAAGGTGCAGGGCTATGTTTTCCAAAGGGAGTTCCCAGGGCCAAGAGGCCAAATCAAGTTGCCTGGCCCAGGTGAGCCTCCTGGGAAGGGGATCAGGAAAGAGGGCATTGCTGAGACAGAACGGACAGGAGGACTGAAGCAGGGCACAGCCTGAAGAGTCAAAGAATGGGTATGGGTGGGATGGGGGACAGGACCAGAGCAAGGAGCTTAGGCAAGGAACCTAGAAGAGGGCCCAGGCCAGGAGAGAGCAGGTAATGCCGGGCTGGGAAGGCAGGCAGGGCTGCACTAGCATGCTGCAATCCAAGAATGCCAAGGGGAGCAGGGAAGTGGCCCCAGTGAGAGGCCCTCAGAAAATTCCCAGAAATGCAGTGATCAAGAAGGGCCACCAGAGGCTCAAATGAGAAGCCAGGACAAGGAACTGAGAGCCAAGTGCCAGGGCTTGAGCAGGGGGCTCAGCACAGTGGATTATGTTTGGGAAGGAGGGGAGGGGATCCAGCAGGGGGCAGTCAGGCTCCAGGCGCAAGGCCACCTCCAGGTTTCAGGGCTCCTGGTGCTGGATCTAGCACCCAGGGAGAACAATGGGCCCAGGCCAGGGCCAGGGTATTCTTTCCCATAAGGCGCCCTGTATCAGATGAGAACCTATGGCCAGGGTCCTGGTAAAGTAGTGATACCGCTGTTGACCGGTGACGAGTCCTTGCTTCCCTGATGTTGTTGAAGAATAACACCAAAGAATCACGCCAAGGCAAGGTCAGAGTAGAAATTAGAAGTTTATTAAAGGACAGCAGAAAAGACTTCTCCCGGAGGAAGAAGGGGACCCAAGAGGAGGAATCCGTGGAAGTGCGGTTGTTTCCCCTTCTTATAGTTTTGGGGATGGAATGTAGGTTTGTAAGGGTCTGGCGAAGCGTTGGAGAAAGAGACCACAGGAGACTAGCTCCATGCAATGGCAAGGGGGATTTATTAGGGATCCGTTCCAGTGCGCTGGGGCTCCGTGCTCACTCAAGAAGGGAGAGCAGCCCAGAGCCCAGAGCTGAGGTCAAGCAGAGCTTAAGTACACTTTCTGGAGAGGGCGGTGGGCTTTGCATACATCAGAACAAATCATCATGAGGTGCGGGAAAATTGAACAACAACACTGAGATGTGATTAGCACATTCATTGGCGGGAACAGAGCGGGCGGGGGTGATTGGTCACTTCTAAGTGAGGTACACATTCAAACTGATTGGTTTGGGCCCTGTGACAAACTGCACAGGGCCCTAGGCTAAATGGCCAGTAGGGTGTTGTCTTAACTATCTCAGGAATCTCAGGTTCTTGGTGTAGTAGAGGAACTTTGCGATGCCCGGGTCTTTTACATGTTAATTTTGCAGTTTAGAATCAGCTTAAAAATTGGCCCGAACCAAAGAGAGAAGATGGGAGGGGAGGGGAGGGGGGATAGTAGAGGATAGGAAAGGTAGCAGAATACAACAGTCACTAATATGGCAGTATGTAAAAATGTGATGTGTAACCGATGTGATTCTGCAATCTGTATTTGGGGTAAAAATGGGAGTTCATAACCCACTTGATTCTAATGTATGAAATATGATTTGTCAAGAGCTTTGTAATGTTGTGAACATCCAATAAAAAAAAAAACCCTGAAACATGGAGGTGGCCCTAGGCCTGGAGCCTGACAGCCCCCTGCTTGATCCCCTGCCTTCCCTCCCAAATCTTGTCCACTGTCCTGAGCCTCCTGTCCAATCCTTGTCCCTTGGCTCTCAGTTACCTCAACTGGCTCCTCTCTTGAGCCTCTGATGGCATTTCTTGCTCACTGCTTTTCTGGGAATTGTCTGTGGGCCCATCCCTGGGGCTGCTTCCCTCCTCCCCTTGGCTTTCCCATACTGCAGTAAACTAGTACAGCACCCCCCTTCCCGTACTGGCGTTTCCTGCTCTACCCTGGCCTGAATCCTATATTAGGTCCCTTGCCTGGGCTGCTTGCTGGGATTATGGCACCTACCCTACTCAAACCTGACATGCGGTCCTTCAGGTTGAGCATTCCTTCAGCCCTCCAGTGGTTTCTGACTCTTCCAGGCCCACTTTCCTGATACCCTTCTCAGGATGCTCACCTGGGCCAGGCGACTTGACCCGGCTTATTGGCCCTGTGGGCTCCCTTTGAATAACCTTAGCCTTGCCCTTTTCCTGTGCCCATTGGCCTTCCTCAGCCTGGGCCCTGCTTCTGAACCCTGACACCTGCAGTGGACCTGGGCCTTGAGCCCTCCTCCCTCTGTGCCACCTAATCCTCTTTCTTCTCACTCTCACCTCCCTATCCATGTCCCTTTCATTCATCCAAACCCAGGTGCTAACACTAGGATCTCCATTACTGGGACCAGTTTCTTGCTTGAGGCCCTGGCTGCCCTTTTTGAGGATCCTTTTTCTTCCCTTGTTTTCAGTCCTCTTTTTACAGGCCCTATCCTGTGCCTCTCCTATATTCCACTTGTGCTATGTTATCCTGGCACTGTCAGGACCCTTCACTTTCACTTCTTCTCCCTAGCCTGGGCTCCTGGAATGGGTCTTGCCTGGCAACCGACCACACCCACAACCTCTGTCCCCCAGGAATCCCCTCACAGTGCCCTCTATTGACCATCCTTTGTCCAGGTCCCTCTCTGAGGATCTACTCATCTATGCAGAGAAGCCAAATTGGCCTGCCTCTGTGCATTTAAGGTTCCCTAAGGGAAACACAGCCTTGCCTCTTGCCTGAAACTTGAGGCCTGGCAATTAATATGTGATTGGCTCAAATATGGCCCTGAGAGATCTCCTCCCTTATTTCCCCTGCCTTCTCTCCTGCATGCTGCCTCTACCCAAACCCAGCCCTCACTAACCCTAACCCTGTGGACTTCAGTCCCCAGACTGGGGCATTCATGTAAGCCACAAACAGTGTCCCAAATGTGGGCTCCTTTTGGGAGTCCCGGCCGGCACCCCATCAACACCCTTCCTCTGGCTTTTCAAACTGTACCGTCCTTTGTCCCTCCTTTGCTCCCTGTCACTGTTGGGCCCTTTTTAATGATCCCTTTCCCATGATGCTCACCATGTCCAGGGGACTGGCACTGGGATTTAACACTGTGGGCTCTCTTTGGGAAAATATAGCTGTGCCAATTGCCTGGGCCCTTTGGACTCTCTCAGCGCAAGCCCTGCTCCTCCATCCTCACACCCAGCAGTGAACCTGAGCTTTGAGCCCTCCTTTCCCTGCACCACCCACTACCCTTGCTCCCCTTTCTCCCCTTTATCCCCTCCCCAGACCTGTCTGTTTTCATGGGACCCAAGACTGGGTCCTGGTACTTAGGTCCCCATTCTTGGGCCTGGCTTCATGCTGGAGCCCCCAGTCATCCTTCTCCAAGACCTTGTCCCTTTCTCTTGATTTCAGGCCCCTTGCTGGGCCCCCCTCATTTTCCTTCCCTCTATTTGCCATATACTGTGATATTTTGTCATTGCCAGGACCCTTCCCATCTCCTGCTTCTCCCTAGCCTGGTCTCCTCCAATGGTTACTGGCTCCCCACAGAAACCCTCAGAATCCTGGACAAAAGGTATTCCTCACATTGCCCTCCTTTGGTCCTGGTCTCTCTCTGAGTATCTACTCACCTGGGGCAGAAGAATTGAATTGGCTGGCCTCTTGGCCCTGAAGGATCTCTGTGGGCAACACATATCTGCCTCTACTCTGGGCCCCCATTGCTGCCCAAACTTGACAGCTGGTAGTAGACTTGAGCCTAGTGATGATGTTGCCCTGGGCCATTCCCTGCCTTCCCTCTCCTGCCCTCTAGCCTTGCAAGCTTTCCCTAAGCCAACCTGGCCCTTCTTCACCCTGACCCTTCGCCCTACAGTCCCCTGGCCTGGCAACCAGTCTGAGCTCCTTACCCATTACTGGGGTTGTGTTCCTTTCTCTGGTGTCTCTTCCTATCATGTCTGACCTGGGCGCCCCTTGATTTGGCCTCCTAGCTTGCTCCCCTCTGTGCCCTTTACACAGTACTCTGTCTTTATATCCTCCTTCTCCTTTTCTTAGTGCTATTTCCTGGAGCAAGGGCCTCCTGATCATTGGGTCCCTAATACCTTTTGTTGGGGTGGATCCCTTACCTGGACTCCTTGATTGGATCCTGACCCTTGCCCCTATCTGTACCCACCATGACCCCTAACTGTGCCCTCACATCACACTCCTCCTGGACCCTGTACCTTGCCAGACCCTTTGGCCTTATCCCTGGCCCTTGATCCTCATCTGGGCCAGGGTACCTTATTGGAAACGGAACCCTGACCCTTGACTGGGCTACTTGCTCTCCCTAGGCCCTTGGGGCAGCACCAGCCACACTGACGTGTGGAAGTGGCATTGGGCCTTGAGCCTTCCTCCACCTTGCTGGATTTCCTGTCTTCTATCCCCAGCACTGTCCCTTGTCCTGAGCCACCTGCTCCAATGCTGGCCCTTGGCTCTCCATTCCCTGGACTGGCTCCTCTCTTGAGCTTCTGGGGGTCCTTCTTGCTCCATCTTCCCTGGGCTTGAACTGTGCACCTTGCTGGGGCCACTTCCCCACCCCCTTGGCTTCCCTGCATCTCACAACCCTAGTGCAGCCCCTGCCTGTCTGGCCCGACCCTTCTCTGCTCTCCCCTAGCCTGAGCTCTCCTCTAGGTCCCTAGTCTGAACTGTTTTCTGTGGTCTTGCCCTGCACACTACACACTTCCACCAACACTTCACGCTGTACCCTCCTTCAGCCCTCCTGTAGTCCTTGTCCCTGCTGGGCTCCATTTCCAGATCCCTTTCCCAGGATGGTCATCAGAGCCAGGGGCTGAAAATGGAATGTTTGGCCCTGCCGTCTTCCTTTGGAAAAAGGTAGCAGTGCCCCTTTCTGGGGGTTTTTGCCTCCTTCAGCCTGGGGCCAGCTCCTCAATCGTGACACCCTGCAGTGAATCTAGGCCTTGAAACCTCTGCTCCCTGTGCCACCGATTCCCCTTACTTCCCTTTCTCCCCATATATCGCCTCAGCCAGGAGAGAGGGGACTCGCCCTTCCAGATGTGAGACCACTCCCTCCTGGGTGTTGGGGAAGTTCCTAAATCCCAGCAGCCAGGGTAGAGGGGACTTCCTCTTCCACGCGGGAGACCCCTCCTACATGGGTGTTGGGGGAAGCTCCTATACCGCTGTAGCCAGGGTACAGGACACTCACCACTGTAGGAGGGAGACGCCTTACCCCTGGTGTTGGGGAGAGCTCAAAACATTCACAGCCAGGGTAGAGGTGACTCACACCTCAAAACCCCTCTACCCTGGCTAAATTGTTATACAAGCTCCCTGCAACACCCAGGTGTGAGGAGAGTCTTGCCTGGTGGGGCAAGTCCCCTCTACCATGACTGCAGTGCTATAGGGGCTCCCCTGACACCCAGGAGAAAGGGCTCTACTGACTAGAGGGGCAAGTCCCCTCTAGCCTGGCTAGGGCAGTTTACAACTCCACCCCACTGAACAACTAGGTGGGAAGGGTCTTCTGCCTTGAGGGGCAATTCCCCTCTACCTTGGCTGCTGTAGTATAATAGGTCCTTCTGACTCCCTGGTGGGAGGGCTCTCCTTCCTTGAGAGATGAGTCTTCTCTACACTGGTAAGGTGGTATACAAGCTCCCAGTGACACCCAGGTGGGAGGGGTTTCCTGTCTGGAGGGGATAGTCCCCTCTACCCTGGCTACATTGGTATAAAAGCACCCCCACCCTAACACCCAAGTGGGAGCAGTATCCAGCCTGGAGGGTGGAGGTTCCTTTACCCTGGCTGTGGAGATATACTAGATCCCTCTACGACCAAGTTGGGAGGCATCTCCAGCCTGGAGGAGTGAGTCCCTTGTACCTTGGCTGCAGCTGTATTAGAGCTCCCTTTAACAGCCAGGTGGGATGGATATCCCAACTTGATTGGCATAAACCCACTCTATCTATAGCTGTATATACACCTTATATACCCTGGCTTCAATGGTATAGGAGCTCCCCCCAGACACCCTGGTGGGAGGAGTCTCTCACCTGGAGTGGTGAGTCCTCTATACTCTGGCTAAGGTTAAATACAAGCTCCATCACGACACCCAGGTGAGAGGTGTTTTCTGTCTGGAGGGACGAGTCCCCACTACCCTGGCTATAGTGGAAAAAGAGCTCACACACACACAGACAGTTGGGAGGGTCTCTCATCTGTTATGGTGAGTCCCCTGTTCCCTGCCTCTGTCAGTATATAAGATCCCCTGACAATCAGAGTTTCAGAGTCTCCCAACTAGTAATGTGAGTCCCCTTTCTCCTGGCAGAAGCAGCATAGAGTACCCCCCCCCCATAGCAAGATAGGATGGGCCACCTGCCTGAAGGTGGCTAATGCATTATAGAAGCTCCCAGACACCAAGGAGGGAGGGATCACAGGCCTGGAAGCATGAGTTCCTCCTACATTGGCTGTGGCAGTAAAGGAGCTACCCTGACACCCAGTGGGGAGGGTCTCTGGCCTTGGGGTGGGGGTCGAGTCTGCTCTACTCTACCTGCAGCAGTATAGTAGTTCTCCCCCCACACAAACCCAGGTGGGAGGGATTTCCACCTGTATGGGGCATTTCCCCTCTAGACTGGCTGCTTCAGTAATCAAGCTCCCCAGGTCATCCAGGAGGGAGGGGTCTCCTGCATAGAGGGGCAAGTCTCTTCTATCCAGACTGTGGTGGTATATGCTTTTCTCCTCATTAGGTGCAGGACATGCTGAAATAAGTTGCATGTAGGACATCTGAACAAAGATTAGCTGCAGGATAACCCACACACTCAACCCCCCCCCCCCCCCC
>KZ295715.1:189950-243088 GCA_002406435.1 Spermophilus dauricus | reverse complement strand
CCCCCCCCCCCCCACCAATCTGGTCCTTTATCACCTGCGTGCATAAAGTCTGAATACTAAACCTCTCTCAAGGCTGATCACTTGACCCCCACCTGTCTTGTGCAACAGAAATCCATATCTGATCCCTGTCTCATCTTCCTGGAGGCAGAAGATGACACACTTAGCAACTACTGTGTGATCAAATCATTGTCTGCCAACAAGACAGCTTGCATACCCAGAGACCCAATTAGAATTGGGCTATAAAAACTTCCTCCTGTGGAGCCCCACACTCTTGCTCTCCCTGTCTCCCTCTCTTGCATTCACACTGCATTAATCTCCCTTTCTTCTCTCACTCTTTCTCTCTTCCTCTCTCTCTCTCTTTCTCCACTTTCGCACTCCTGCAATACAGCAGTGGTCACTCTGAACTGTTGTGGTCACTTTCATTTCATTGGTGCCAAAACCAAGAAAAAGGGTTAAAACCACTTTTGGGTCCCTCTCCCTTCAGAAGTGCCAGTCACCAGACAACCTGAACCCATTTTCTCAACCACCAGACTACATGCACCCCCAGCATTCAATTGGTGAGTTTCTCCTTCCTGGAGTCCTAAAACCAATGGTGGTGTCAGGAGTATTTGACCTTTGATCTTCCAGTGAACCTCTTTGTCTACCTGTGTGGAGAAAAGCACGGTGGCCCTCAGGGACTCCTTTCGAGGGCAAATTGGACTCTTGGGTTCAAAATTATATCCTTTCCCCCTCCCAGCTTCTGGTTTACAAGCATAGGTTTTGTAGGTAAGCCTCAAAAGACTGTGTAACCTTCAGGAACACATAACATAAAACTAAACACCACACTCCACCCAGACCTTCACAATTTTTGTGGTTCTCATAATGTCCTAGTCATCGCACCTTTAAGACTTGGCTGATAGAGATACACTTACCCTCCCCATCCTCTCTTTCTCCCCTCTTTCCAGCCTTGAGAGTCTCTGGCCTCTCCAGCAGGGGTCCCAAAAAGCCTTGGCTAAGGTCTCCCATGGCTCTGGCATTGTCCAGGATGGGAGCCTCAACAGTCAGGATTCAGTGACAACCAATCTCTGCAGCTCAATCCTGCCACTAGGCACTCCTGATTTTTGGTTCCAGCAGGGATGACCCTTTTGCCAATAAATCATTTTCTCCTTCTCCCTTACACTACACTTGCATCTCCTTCCTTCTACCCTATACTATTTTTGCATCCCCTTCCTTCTCCCCTATACTGTTTGCAAAATGGGTAATGCGTCCTCTCTGCCAGTTGACTCTCCCTTACAATGCTTCTTGGATAATCTCAAAACCCTCTCCTTGATAGCAGACATCAAACCCAAGAAATTGATCAAATATAGCACCCATAATTGGCTCACTTATCCCCTATACAACCAAAATAAATGACCCTCTTTTGGGTCTCTGGATCCCTCCACACTAAGGGATCTTTACAATTACTGAGAGCATTAAAAAAAATTAGTAAAGAGCCTCTATGACCAAGATTTTTTCTTGCTCTGGTCCTATTCTGCTGTCTGCACCTCTTGCAAACCTCTACAAATTTTTCTAGCTTGCCAACCAACCCCCACATCCACTGATACCCAATCTTCTCCTCCTCCAGACTTATCCACTACTTTTGAGCCTGCTGATGAACCTCCATGCTATCACCTGGCTCGAATAGGTCCTCACCCTCAACCTTCTGCCTCAGCCCCTCCACCATCTCCCCCGCCTCAATAACATGCTTTCTCCCCTTTAACTACTAGATCAAAAACCCAAACCAACACCCTTCCTCAACCCGTTGCCCCTTTGCTGGGTCAGCAAGTACTGAAGTTATCCCTCCACCCACTCAATCCTCTTTTCTCCTGTCAGTGACCACACCCAGTTTCATGAGGTCCTCTTACCAGTTAAACCAAAGCTCTAACTAGCTGAGGAGAGCCCTTGGACTCCTATCTGAGAGCTAATGAAAATGGCCTTTAAAGTTGCTTTGTCATCGCTGAAAACAGGTTACTCAGAATTTAACGTCCCTTACAGGCTTTTTGGGATATTCACTCCTGTCCTCCCCTCTGCTGTACCTGTTTTACTACTTAAGGTTTCCTTGATAGAGAAAATCCCAAACCCCTTTTCCATTATTCTTTTACATATCCTTCCTCATTCTCAGACCCATCCTAGATGCTTTCAGCCCCACATTCCCATCTTCCCATTACCTACCCAGGCCCACAGAAAAGTCTTAACTGACCTTCTCCAGAAATCATCTCCATGGCTGATTTTAGAACTGTCAGCATAGAATCTCTACAGAAAAGTTTAATGTAGACAAACTTCCTCTTTTCATGTTGCCCTATTTACTTGGCCAATAGGTGGAAAAAAAAATTAGCACTCCAAGTGATGGACACCCGCTTAATAGTTCTTCACACACAAAAAAAAAATGTAAAAGAGGCCTCTGGCCTTGAGATGGGCTTCACAGAGATGGCTACAATTCTAAGGTAAGAGAAGTTACCAACTGGGCTCCATACAACAGCTGGCAGGGGGAGGAAAGAGAAGGAAAAATAAGCTCTCCCCTTCTCAGGTGTCTTTGAAGGGTTAACTTGCCCAGAACAGAGGAAAAAATGGTTTTTATGTGAACTTCTGCAGACTGTGAACTTTTGAGCCCCACCATTTCCATGCTTGTTGCCAAATCCTGAAACTACCTAAACTTGGGATTCTAGTGATTAATTGATTACAGAAGAAGCTATGCCCTCTGAATCTAGCTGCAACCAAATAAAACTGTTTTCTCCCATTTTGGTAATAACTTAGGTGACTTGCCGCTTGTCCATCCCCACAACAGTATAATTCTATATACTTAAACATTGTTTATGTTGTCATGAAATGGTAAACAGATGTGATTAATTTTGTACTGCAAGTAACAAAATATCTCTTATTAAAATGCAATATTTTGCCTAAATTCAGAAATTTACAAGGACTGTTTCAAAATGTGAATTACTTCTCCTGCTTCCCTTTAGAAGATTTTAAGTAGGATTTAATAGAAGGAAAAAGGGTTCTGGATAAGAAAGTCTTTATGATTAAGTAAATAAGAGGGTTTATGCAATTAATAAAGAAGGTCTATATATGTTAGCTATATAGGTTTAAGAAAGTGATAAAGAAGGTATGTGTAAGTGGATTATATACATAGGCTTTTTTGAGCAAGTGATCTTGAAGGTATTAAGCATTATACAACTATGATTAAACAACAATTGCTATTTTGCAATATTGTAATAAGTTATTTCTTTAAGAGCTAAACTTGATAATATAAAAACATCCATAGTAATTGTGGTACTATTACTCTTCTTTGTATATTAAATGTGTTCATATTTTCCAGGTATATAAATCTTTAAGATAGAAGCTTTAAAAATAATTATATCAAGCTGGTGTTCTCCAAAATATTGCATGGTAATTTTAGGCTTATAAAAAACACGCTGGAGATTTATTTATATTATTTAATTTTCTATAACTGGACCTGTTATCAATAAGATTAATACAAAGTTCTATACACTGGGGTACAATTTAAATGTAATATCATATTGTGTTGTCTAATATTCATGTGACCTCAAAAAACAATATATGTAAACTTTATAAAATGATATTTAAAAGTAAAGGTCAGCTTCAATACTAGAACACTTTACCTAAGATTTATAAATAGCCCCACCTTACCTGAGATAAGGCTCTGTCTCCCAACTTAACTACATGACAGCATGACTCCAAAGCAGGCCAGACTTCAGCTAAAGCCCACTACTCATAATTAAATAATGGTGAAATGGACCTTTCTGAATGTTTAAGATCAACACTTAAATTAAAATGACCAAGAAAAGAATTATTTTTCTCTTACCCTCTGAATCAGTCTAAATCTAGGGAACAGAGAATTTCTCTAAAGAACTTGGCAACTCTGGGCCACATAACCTCCTGATCAGGGAGATTAATGAGACCACTGTAGAATGAAAAGCCAATCAGTGCACTTGCAGTGAATAGGAGGGTCATTGGAGAAAGCAGACAACCCTGATTATTCTAATGGAAGCCACATGGTCAAGCAAGACCTGGACCCATCCTAGTGCAAATGTCACCAGCAGAACTAAGAAGCTTCTCTCAAGTACCTCTATGAATGACAACAATGGAAACTTGGCTGACTCTTAACAATAGATAGAAAAAAAAAGTCAATTTTGTCCAGCATGATATTAAACACCTCTGAAAAAGAGTTAAGCCAAAATACAGTCATTCCTTGGAGTAATGAAGGACAAGAATAGCTAGAAAAGAGGAGACAGCAACTAGGCCAACAGGTTCCATGGGAAATGTTCAGTCAAATATGGCCTTGGCTCCTCCCCCTCATAGGACCCCTATTAGTCCAATTTATGTTTCTCTTAATAGGATCATGACCCATTAAATTGCCTACAGAAGTTTCTGAAAGATCAGATACACGAATTCAGCAACCATCCAGTCAATTAACTACTTCTTTGAGTACTTTAAGACTACCAGCCCTGATGCCCAAGATGGAGACCTACAACTCCTAACCAACTCCTCTGGCTTCAGAGACTCTGTGCCCATTTAAAACCCTCTCTAACTTATTTTCCAGTTTTTACAACCCCTCTTTCACTTCCTATGAATGAGAACTACTCTGCATCAAGTTTACTCTGCTTGTTCTGACTACTATACTTTATCCCCACAAGGACGCATCGAACCTAAACTCCCCACATATCAGATGAGGAGCCACCAGCCAGATGAAGATTGGTAGATCAACTTCACTTATATGTTTAGGCACAAAAATCTTCACTACCTACTTACTTCTGTTGATACTTTTTCCAGTTGTATAGAAGCTTTTCTTGCATCCAGAGAAATTGCTGACACCATCACCTCCATCCTCATTGAGCAGATCATTCCCAGGTTTGGACTTCCCATCACCATCTAGTCAGGCAATGGTCCAGACTTCACTTCTTAGGTTTTTCCACTAGTCTCCAAAGGCCTCAAAATCATTTTGATGCTCTACATCCCCCACAAACCTCAATCCTCATTTTCTATCCCAACCACAGATGGCGGTTTAACATCCAAATGACTTGGCACCAGGATGACACCACCCACTCTCAATTTATGGATCAAGGCGATTGCTCTTCCACTGGCTGCAATTGGGCAGTCACCTTTAACACTTCTGAATTCAACAAAGCCACCTCTGTTACTTCCTAGAGTCCCTGCGACAGGATCAATGGCTGATACAAAGGATCTCCTCCACTCAGAAATGGTTTGATGCCATTGAAAACCTATGGCTTCAAGGAAACCTCATGGAGTTTGCCCTTCTGAGATAACTGTCTATAGCCATGGGATGTTATCTCCAGCCGCCCTGTTATTCCCAAGCCTGTCCCTGAACATTTCCCTGCTCTCCCAGGTAGGCCCCATTCCACCTCATCTCAGCGACTTGCCGCTTGTCGAAGTAGCCAAACATTTTTTCACCAAACTCCAGCCCCCTTAACTTAGAACAACAAAAAGGGAGGAATATTAGGTGCATGACAGGCTGTACTAAGTTGTCTGCAGGATAACCCACACACTCAAACACCACTCTGTCTTGTTCTTGATCACCTGTTTGCATCAAGTCTGAATACTCCATCCCACTTAAGGCTGAACACTTGATCTCCACCTGCTTGGTGCAACAGAAACCCACATCTGACCCCTGCCCCATCTGCCTGAAGGCAGAAGATGTCACATTAGCATCTACTGTGTGGTCTAATCATTGTGTGCCAACAAGGCAGCTTGCAGACCCAGAGACTCCATTAGAATCTGGTTATAAAACTCCCTCCTGCCAGCCCCCCCCTTTCTCTCACTGTCTCTCTCTCTCTTGCTTTTGCTCTACCGTGCCTTCTCTCTCTCTCTCTCTCTCTCTCTCTCCCTCTCTCTCTCTCTCTCTCTCTCTCTCTCTCTCTCTCTCTCTCTCTCTCTCTATCTCTCTCTCTCCTCTTTTGCACGGCTGCAATAAAGCAGTGGTCACTGAGAGTGTTGTGGTCACTTTCCTTTATGTCTGACACTCTGGTCAGAGTTGTCTCCTGCCAGGAGAGGAAAGTACTTTCTACTCTGGCTGTGGTGGTATATGAGCTCCCACTGACAGACAGGTTTGAGGGGTGTGCCTCCGGATTGGGCAAGTCCCCTATACCCTGGATAAATTGGTATAAAAATTACCCTGTACAAAAAGGTGGGAGGGGTATCCTGTCTGGAGGGGCAAGTCCCCACTACCTTTGCTAAGGCAGTGTAGGAGTTACTCCCATTCTCGGGTGGGAGGTGTTTCTCACCTGGAGATGGGAGTTGCCTCTACCCTGGCTGCTGGGGTATATCAGCTCCACCTGACATCCAGGTGGGAGGGACCTCCTGCTTGAAGTGGCATGTCCTCTCTATTTGTCAGATATTGTACTCAAGATCACACCCCCTACCCAGATGGGAGGGGTCTCCCACCTGAATGGGCAAGTCCCTCTACCCTGGCTGCAGTGGTATACTAGCTTTCCCTGACACACAGGTTGGATGGGTCTCTTGCATGAAGGGTCGAGTCCCCTCTACCATGGCTTCAGCAGTAAAGGCTCTCCCCCTGACACCCAGGTGGGATGGTCTCCTGCCATGAGTGCTGATTCCCCTCTACCCTGCTTGTAGCAGTTTATGAATTTCCCTGACAACCAGGTGGAAGGGATCTTCAGCCTAGAGGGTCGATTCCTCTCTCCCCTGGCTGTGGCAGTATAGGAGCTCCCCCCAACACCTAGCTTAAGGGGTATCCCATCTGGAGGGTCTAGTCCACTCAACCCTGGCTATGGTGGTGTAGTATCTCACTTCCACACACCCAGTTGGAAGGGGTCTTTCAACTGCAGGGATAAGTCCCTTCTACCCTGGCTGCAAAGACATACAAGCTCCCCCAGACCCCCAGGTAGGAAGGTTCTCCCGCCTAGCGGTATGCATTTCCTCTCCACTAGAGTACAGGAGCACCCCAGAACCCCCAGGTGGATCCCCTCTACCCTGGATGTGGCAGTTTATGAGCTCCCCCTCACACAAAAACTGCTGGGAGTGTTTTTCCCCATCTACTGGCTTATCTCCTCTACCCTGGCTTTGTCAATATAGAAGCTCCCCCGACACTCAGGTGGATGGTGTCTCCTGCTTGGAGCAATGAGTCCCCTCTACCCTGGCTGTAGTTGTATATAAACTCTCTCATACACCCAGGTGAGAGGGTTCTCCTGCCTGGAGTGGCAACTCTTATTTACTCTGGCTAAGGCGGTATACAAGCGCCCCCCTACACACAGGTCAGACTGGTCTTCCACATGGACGGGAAAGTCCACTTTACCCTGGCTTTGGCGGTATACAAGCCTCCCCCAACAACCAGGTGTGAGGGGTATCCCCCCTGGAAAGGCGACTCACCTCTATTTTTGCTAATGCCATAAAAGTGCTCCCAGTATACACAGGTGGGAGGGGTCTTCTGCCTGCAGGGGCTTGTTCCCTCTACCCTGGCTGTGGCAGTATAGGAGCTCCCCACTACGCCCAGGTGAGAGGGGTCTCCTGCCTAGATGTGTGAGTCCCCTCTACCCTGACTGATGCAGTAATCAAACTCTCCAGTACACCTAGCTGGGATTGGTTCTCCCTATTGAAGGGGTGAGACGCCTCTACCCTGGCTGTGGAGGTATAGGAGCTCTGTCAGTCATTAAGGTGTGAGGGGTCTTCTGACTGGAAGGGCAAGTCCACTCTACCCTGGCTTCAGTGGTATCCATATAGGAACTCCCCTTTACACCCAGGTGGGAAGGGTCTCCTGCCTAGATGTGTGAGTCCCCTCTACCCTGGCTTCAGTGGTAAAGGAGCACCCAGGGACACCCAAGTGGATGGGGTCTCCCTACTGGACTGGCAAGTCCCCCCTATCCTAAATATAGTGGCATAGGAGATTCCCCTGACACACAGGTGGGAAGGGTCTCCCAAGGGGAGCAGAGATTCCCCTCTACCCTCATAGCAAAGGTATACAAGCTCCCCCAGACACCCTGGTGAGAGGGGTCTCCCACCTGGAAGGGCGTGTCATCTCTATCCTGGTTGTGTTGGTAAATGAGCTCCCCCTCTCACAATGGTGGAAGGGGTCTCCAGCCTAGAGGTGCGAGTCCCCTCTACTCTGGCTTCAGAAGTATAGGAGCACCCCAGGACACCCAGGTGGATGTGGTCTCCCTCCTGGAATGGTAAGTCCCCTTTCACTGGCTGCAGTTGTATAAGAGCTACCACTGAAGCCCAGGTGAGAGGGGTCTCTGGCCAGGAGGAACAACTCCCTCTATCCTGGCTGTGGAGGTATTTTAGCTCCCACTGAAAACCAGGTGAGAGGGATCTTCCGCCTGGATGGGCAAATCTCCTCTATGCTGGCCAAGGTAGTATAAAAGTTCCCCGCAACACCCAGGTGGTAGTGTCTCCCGCCTGAAGGGGCAAGTCCCTCAATCCTGGCTGATGGTGTATCAGAGCCCCCTCCTACCCTCAGTACTGAGGGGTCTCCCGCCTGCTGGGGTTAGTCGCTGCTACCACAGCTGCAGCTGTATACCCACCCTACCCCAGCAGCTGCTGTATACCCACCCTCACCAGACACCCTTGTGGGAGGCATCTTCCACCTGGAATGGTGAGTCCCTTCTACTCTGGCTAAGGCAAATAGGATATATCTCCATTCCCAGGTTGGAGGTGTCTCTCATCTGGAGTTGTGAATTGCCTCTATCCTGGCTGCTTAGGTATATGGGCACCCAGGTGGGAGGGGTCTTTCTCATGGTCAGGTGAGTCCAGTTTACCTTGGCTGCAGAGGTTAAGGAGTTTCCCCTGAAACCCACCTAGAGGGGTGTACCAGCTCTCTCAGACACCCAGATTAGAGGGGTCTTCTGCTTGGAGAAGCTAGTTTCCTCTATTCTCGCTGCTTTGGTATACGACCTCCTCACCATACACAGATGGGAAATTGTCTCTCACCTGAAGGAGTGAGTCCCCTCTACCCTGGCTCCAGTGGTTAACTAGCTTTCCCTGACACCCATGTTGGATGGGTCTCTCACCTGGAGGCTTTAGTCCCCTTCACCCTGGCTACAGAAGTAAAGGATCTCCCCCTGACATCCAGATGGGAGGGTCTCCCTCCTGGAGAGGCGAGTTCCCTCTACCCTGGCTGCAGTGTTATAGAAGGTCCCCCTACACCCATATGGGAGGGGTCTCCTGCCTCCAGTGGTGAATCTCATCTACCCTACTATGGTAGTATATGACCTCTGCTGACAACCAGGTGGAAAGGATCTTCCACCTGGAGGTTCGAGGCCCCACTCCCTTGGCTCTGACAGTATAGGAGCTCCCTGGACACCCAGGATATAGTGTCTCCCGAATGGTAGGGCGAGTCTCCTCTATACTGGCTGAGAGGGTATACAAGCTCCCACAGACACCCAGAATGGTCTACCACCTTGTGAAATGAGTCTCCTCTACATTGGCTGTGGCTGTATACAAGCTCTCCCAGACACCCAGATGGAAGGAGTATCATACCTGAAGGGGAAAGTAACCTCTACCATGGCTGCAGTGGTATAAGAGCTCCCCCTAACACCCAGGTGGGAGGGGACTCTGCCTGGAGGGGTGAGTCCCCTTTATCCTGGCTGTGGCGGTCTATGATCTCACACTGACACCCAGGTTGGAGGGGTCTCCTGCCTGGATGGGTGAGTCTCCTCTATCCTGGATAAGGTGGTATACAAATACCCTATGAAAACCAGGTGGTAGGGTCTCCCACCTGAAGGGGCGAGTCCCCTCAACCCTGGCTAAGGAATTGCCCCATTCACAGATGGGATGTGTCTCTCGCCTGCAGGTGAGAGTTGCCTCTACCCTGACTGCTGGGTTTTATGAGCTCCACCTGACACCCAGGTGGGAGGGGTCTCCTGCCTAGAGGGGTGATTTCCCTCTACCCTGTAGAGGGGGTGTACCAGGTCTCCCAGACACTCAGGTGACAGGAGTCTCTTGCCTAGAGGTGAAGTCACCTCTATACTGGCTGCTGCAGTATAGGAGCTCCCCTGACATGCAGTTGGCAGAAGTCTCTAGCCAGGAGGCTAGAGTCCCCTCTACTCTTCTGCAGTGGTATAGGAGCTCCCCAGGACATCCAAGTGGAAGAGGTCTCTAGTCTGGAGGGTAGAGTTTCCTCTACCCTGCCTGAAGTGGTATCAGAGCTCCCCCAACACCCAGGTGTGAAGTCTCTGGCTGAAGGGATGAGTTTTTTCTTCCCTGGCTGTGGTGCTATAGGAGCTCCCCCCAAAACCCAGGTGGGAGGGTTCTCACGTCTGAAGGGGAAAGTACCATCTACCATAGTTGTGGTGGTATAAGAACTCCCCCTGACACCCAGGAGGCAGAGGTCTCGTACATGGAGGGGTGAGTCCCCTTTATCCTGGCTGTGGCAGTCTATGATCTCACCCTGACACCCAGGTTGGAGGGGTCTCCTGCCTAAATGGGCGAGTCTCCTCTACCCTGGCTAAGGTGGTATACAAATACCCTATGAAACCCAGGTGGTAGGGTCTCCCACCTGAAGGGGTGAGTCTCCTCAACCCTGGCTAAGGCAGTTGAAGGATTGCCCTATTCACAGGTGGGAGGTGTCTCTCTCCTGGAGGCGAGAGTTGCCTCTACCCTGTTTGCTGGGGTATATGAGCTCCACCTGACTACCAGGTGGGAGGAGTCTCCTGCCTAGAGGGGTGACTTCCCTCTACCCTAGTAGAGGGATGTACCAGTTCTCCCAGACACCCAGGTTGGAGGAGTCTCTTGCCTAGAGGTGAAGTCACCTCTATACTGGCTGCTACAGTATAGGAGCTCCCCTGACATGCAGTTGGCAAGAGTCTCTGGTCATGAGGATAGAGTCCCCTCTACTCTTCTGCAGTGGTATAGGAGCTCCCTAGGACACCCAGGTGGAGGAGGTCTCCAATCTGGAGGGTAGAGTTTCCTCTATCCCGCCTGAAGTGGTATCGGAGCTCCCCCAATACCCAGGTGTGAGGAGTCTCCCGCCTGAAGGGATGAGTTTTTTCTTTCCTGCCTGTGGTCGTATAGGAGTTCCCCCCAACACCCAGGTGGGAGGGTTCTCCCGTCTGAAGGAGGAAAGTACAATCTACCATGAAAGTACAATCTACTATGGTGGTATAAGAGCTCCCCCTGACACCCAGGAGGCAGAGGTCTCCAGCCTGAAGTGGTGAGTCCCCTCCATTCTGGCTGTTGTGGTATATGAGCTTCCACTGAACCCTGGTTGGAGTGTTCTCCCGCCAGAAGGGGCAAGTACATTTTTCCTTGGCTATGATGGTATAAGAGCTCCAGTTTACAGCCAGATTGGAGGAGTATCCCGCCTGGAAGGACAAGTCTTCTCTACCCTGGCTAAGGTGGTGTATAAGTTACCCCTGACAACTGGTGGGAGGGTTTCCTTACCTGAAGGGGCGAGTCCCTTCAACCATGGCTGCGGGGGTATAAGATCCCCCTCTTACCCTCAGTAGGAAGGGGTCTTCCATCTGAAGGGGTGAGTTTCTGCTACACAAGTTGCAGCTGTATACGAACCACCCATTGCTAGACACCCATGTGGGAGGATTCTCCTGACTGGAATAGCAAGTCCACTCTAACCTCGCAGGTGGGAGGTGTCTCTCGCCTGGAGGTACGTGTTGCCTCTATCTGGGCTGCTGGGGTATATGAGTTCCACCTTACACCCAGGTGGGTTGGGTCTTCTGGTTAGAGGGGCGAGTCCCCTCTACCCAGGCTAAGGGTTTATAGGAGTTACTCCCATTCCAGGTGGGAGGTGTTTCTCTCCTGGAGTTGCGACTTTCCTCTACCATGGTTTTTCTGGGGTATATGAGTTCCACCTGACAACCAGGTGGGAGGGGTCTTCCGCCTGGATGGGTGAGTCCACTCTACTCTGGCTGCAGAGTTTAAGGTGCTTCCCCTCACCTTCAGGGTGGAGGGGTCTCTCGCCTAGAGGGGTGACTTCCCCCTACCCTGGGTGCACTTGTTTACCAACTTTTCCAGACACCTTGGTAGGAGGGGTCTCCTGCTTGGAGGGGCGAGTCCTCTCTATTCTGGCATCTATGATATAGGAGCCCCCCCCCCCATACCCAGATGGGAACGGTCTCCGGCTTTAAAAGGCAAGTCCCCTCTACTTGGCTGCTGTCGTTTACTAACTTTCCCTGACACCAAAAAAGGAGGAGTCTCTTGCCTGGAGTTCTGAGGCCCCTCTACCCTGGCTACAGTGGTATAGGAGGTCCCCCATACACCCAGGTGGGAGGAGTCTCCCACATTTAGGGGCAACTTCCCTCTAAAATGGCTGCTGCAGTAATCAATTTCCCTCAGAAACCCAGGTGGGAAGAGTCTCCGGATTGGATGGGTGAGTCCCCTCTATCTTTGCTGAGGAGGCAGAGGAGCCACCCAGACACCAAGGTGGGAGGGGTATCCTGGCTGGAGGGGAGCGTCCCCTCTACCCTAGCTTCAGTGGAATAAGAGCTCCTCCTGAAACCCAGGTGGGTGGGGTCTCCCACCTGGTGGGTGAATCCTCTCTACCCTTGCTGCTGCAGGAAATTATGTCCCACTGACAACCAGGTGGGAGAGTCTCTGGCCTGGAGAGGCAAGGTCCCTCTACCCTGGCTGCAGTGGTATAGGAAGTACCCCCTACACCCATGTGGAAGGGGTCTCCCACCTCTAGTGGCGAGTGCCTTCTACCCTGCTTGTGGAAGTATATGAACTCCTCTGACAACCAAGTGGAGGGGATATTCCACCTGGATGGTCGAGTCCCCTGTCCCTGGCTCTGGTGTTATAGGAGCTCCCCCGACACCCAGGTTATGGGGTCACAAGACTGTAGGGGGTGTACCAGCTCTCCCAGACACTCAGGTGGGAGGAGTCTCCTGCTTGGAGGGGCGAGTCAATTCTATTCTGGCTGCTGTGGTATAGGAGCTCCCCACCATACCCAGAAGGGAGGGGTCTCCTGCCTAAAGGGGCAAGTCCCCTCTACACTGGCTGCACTGGTTTACCAGCTTTCACTGTCACCCAGGTTGGATGGTTCTCTCCCCTGGAAGGTCGAGTCCTCTTCACCCTGGGTGTGGTGGTAAAGAATCTCCCCCTGACACCCAGCTGGGTGGATCTCCAACCTGGAGAAGCAAGTCCAATTTACTCTGGCTCTAGTGGTATAGGAGGTCCCCCTTACACCCAGATGGGGGGGTATCCCACTTCCAGTGGCGAGTCTCTTCTACCCTGCCTGTGGTTGTATATGAACTCCCCTGACAGGCAGGTGAAGAGGATCTTTACCCTCTCCTCTGACTCTTGTGAAATAGGAACTCCCCAGACACCCAGGTTATGGAGTCTCCCAACTGAAGGGTCACGTTTCATCTACACTCCTGCGGGGATATACAAGCTCTCTCAGACACCCTGGTGTTAGGGGTCTCCTGCCAGGATAAATGAGTCCCCTCTACCCTGTCTATGGCTGTATAAAATCTCTCCCAGACACCCAGGTGTTAGGGGATATTCTGCCTGAAAGTGAGAGTCCCCTCTATCCTGCTTGCTTCAGTAATCAAGCTCCCCAAGACATCCAGGATGTAGGGTCTCCAGACTGGAGGTGTGAGTCCTCACTATCATGGCTGCAGAGGTATAAGACATTACCCAGAAACCCAGATTGGAGGAGTTTCCCAACTGGAAGGGCAAATCCACTTTACCCTGGCTGCAGTGGTGTAGGAACTCCCCTGTCACGCAGGTGGGAGGGGTTTCCCGCCTAGAGGTGGGAGTCCCTCTACCCTGACTACTGTGGTATAGGAGCTCCCCTGACAATCAACTGGAAGGTGTATTCGACCAGGAGGTTAGAGACCCCTCTACCCTGCTACAGCTGTATAGAAGCTCCTCCGGACACCCAGGTGGAAGAGGTCTCCCTTCTGAGTGTTGAGTTCCCTCTACCCCAACTTCAGCAGTATAGGAGCTCCATGGAACCCAGGTCGGAGAGGTATCCAACCTGGAGGGGTGAGTCCTCTCTTACCTGGGTGCGGTAGTATACGAGTACACCCCGACACCCAAATTGGAGGGGTTTCTTGCCTGAAGGTGAAAGTTCCCTTTACCATGGTTGCAGTGGTATAAGAGCTCCCCCTGACACCCAGGTGGAAAGGGTCTCCAGCCTGGAGGGGTGAGTCCCCTTTATCCTGGTTGTGGTGGTATATGAGCTACCACTGACAGCCTGGTTGGAGGGATCTCCCGCCAGGAGGGGAAAGTACTTCCTTCCTTGGCTATGGTGGTATATGAGCTTCCACTGAAAACCAGGTTGGAGGGGTCTTCCGCCTGGATGGGCAAATCTCCTCTACCCTGGCTAAGGTGGTATACAATTACCCAGTGACACCCAGGTGTGAGGGTCTCCCACCTGAAGAGACGAGTCTCCTCAATCCTGGCTGCAGGGCTAAAAGAGGCCCCTCCTACCCTGTGTAGGAAGGGTTATTCTGCCTGGAGGGCAAGTAACTGCTACCCTAGCTGCATCTGTATACTAACCCCTCCTCTCCAGACACCCAGGTGGGAGGGATCTTCCACCTGGAATGGAGAGTCCCCTCTACCCTGGCTAAGGCAGTTTAGGAGTTATCCCCTTTTCCAGGTGGGAGGCTTCTCTCTCCTGGAGGTGCGCATTGCCTCTACCCTTGTTTCTGGAGTATATGAGCTACACCTGACAACTAGGTGGGAGAAATCTTCCACCTAGAGGGGTGAGTCCCTTCTGTTCCAGCTGCTGTGGTATAAAAGCTCCTGCCCATACCCAGATGGGAGGGGTCTCCCGCCTGAAGGGGCGAGTCCCTTTTACCCAGGCTTCAGTGGTTTACTAGCTTTCCCTGACACCCAGGTTGGATGGTTCTCTCACCTGGAGGGGCTAGTCCCCCCCATCCTGGCTCCAGGGAAAAAGGAACTACCCTTAACCAGATGGTAGAGTCTCCAACCTGGAGGAGAGGTGAGTTGCCCGTACCCTGGCTGCAGTGGTATAGGAGGTCCCCCATACACCCAGGTGGGAGAGGTCTTGTGCCTCCAGTGGCGAGTCCCCTCTGCTCTTCTTGTGGCAGTATATGAACTTCCCTGACAACCAGGTGGACAAGATATTCCACCTGGAATGTTGAGTCTCTCTCCCCTGTCTATATATAAGAGTGATATAGGAGCTATACCTAGGTTATGGGATCTCCCGACTAGAGAGGCAAGTCCCCTCTACATGGGCTGCAGAGGTATATGAGCTCCCCCTGACACCCATGTGGGAGGGGTTTTCTGCCTGAAGCAATGAGCCCCCTGTACCTTGGCTGTGGTGTTATGCAAGCTCTCTCAGACCCCCAGGTGGGAGGGGTCTCCCACCTGGAGGAGTAAGTCTTCTCTACCCTGGCTAAGGCAGTATAAAAGCACCCCTCTACACACAGGTGGGAGTGGACTTCCACGTGGAAGGGCGAGTCTCGTCTATGCTGACTTTGGTGTTATACAAGGTCTCCAGACATCCAGTTGGGTGGAGTTTCCTGCCTGGAAGGGCGAGTCCCCTCTACTTTAGCTCTTGCCATATGAGAGCTCCCAGTACACCCAGGTGGGAGGGGTCTTCCGCCTGAAGGATTGTGTTCCCTCTACACTGACGGTGGCACTATAGGAGCCCCTGGTGACACCCAGGTTGGAAGGGTCTCCCGATTGGATGGGCGAATCCCCTCTACCCTTGCTTTGGAGGTAGAAGAGCTCACCCAGACACCCAGGTGGGAAGTGTCTTCCGACTGGAAGGGAAAGTCCTTCCTACTCTGGCTGCAGCAGGAAGGAACTCCCATTAACACCCAGGAGGGAGGTGTCTTCCGCCTGGAGAGGCGAATCCTCTCTACCCTGGTTTGGGGGTATAGGAGCAGCCCAGGACAACCAGGTGGAAGAGGTCTCCATCCTGGAGGGTCGAGTCCCCTCTAACCAGGCTGCAGCCGAATAAGAGCACCCCCTGAAACCCAGGTGGGAGGGGTCTCCGCGCCTGAAGGGGGGAGTCCTCTCTACCCTTCCTGTGGCGGTATAGTATTTCCCCTCACACACCCAGATGGGAGGGGTCTCCTGATTAGAGGGAAAAGTCCCTTTTACCCTTGCTGCAGTGGTATAGGAGCTACACCCTACACCAAGGTGGGAAGGGTGACCTGCCTCCAATGGTGAATCTCCTCTACCTTGCCTGTGGCAGTATATGAACTCCCCTGACAACCAGGTGGAAGGGATCTTCCACCTGGAAGATCGAGTACCCTCTCCTCTGGCTCTGGCAGTATAGGAGCTCTCCAGACACCCAGATTATGGGATCTCCGGAGTAGAGGGCAAGTACCCTCTACACTGGCTGTGGGGTACATGACCTCCCACTGAAACACAGGTGGAAGGGTCTCCCACCTGGAGAAATTAGTCCCCTCTACCCGGCAGTGGCAGTATACAAACTTCCCCAGACACCCAGGTGGGAGGGATATCCCGCCTGGAGGGGCAAGTCTTCTCTACCCTGGCTAAGGTGGTATACAAGCACTCCCCTACACACAGGTGGGAGTGGTCTTCAACATGGATAAGCAAGTTTCCTCTACCTTGGCTTTGGCGGTATACAAGGTCCCCTGACACACAGGTGGGAATGGCATCCCACATGGAAGGGCGAGTCCCCTCTACTTTAGCTCTTGCCATATAAGATGTCCCAGTACACACACAAAGGAGGGGTCTCCCACCTGGAGCAATTAGTCCCCTCTACCCTGGCTGTGGTGGTATTCAAGCTCTCCCAGACACCCAGGGGGAAGGGTCTCCCGCCTGAAGGGGCAAGTCTTCTCTACACTGGCTAAGGTTGGTTCCTTACCTGGGCTCCTTGATTGGGTCCTGGCTCTTGCCCTTCTCTGCAATCACCATGACCCCCCACTGTGCACTCACATTTGCACTCCTCCTAGCCTCTGTCCTTTATAGGCCCTTTGGCCTGGTCCCTGGCCCTTGATCCTCATCTGGGCAGGGAGCCTTATGGGAAACAGAAACCTGACCCATGACTGGGTTACTTGCTCTTCCTAGGCCCTTGGGACAGCACCTGGAATCCTGACAACTGGTAGTAGCACTGAGCCTTAAGCCTGCCTCCCCCAGCTGGATCACTTGCCTTCCCTCCCCAGCCCTGTTTACTGTCCTGAGACCCCTGCTTCAGTGCCATGCCCAAGTGGGAGGGGTATCCTACCTGGATGGGTGACTTCCCTCTACCCTGGCTGCAGGGGTATAGGAGTTCCCCAGACAAGCAAGTGTGAGGAATCTTCAGCCTGGAGAATGGAGTCCCCTCTACCTTGCCTGTGGCTGTATAGGTGCTCCCTGGGACACCCAGGTGAAAGGGGTCTCATGCCTGGAGGGGAGAGACCCCTCTCCCCTGGCTGTGGTGGTATACAAGGTCCCATGACACCCAGGTGGGAGGGGTATACCGCCTAGAAGTGTGAGTCCCCTCTATTTTAGCTCTTGCCATATAAGAGGTCCCAGTACATCCAGGTGGGAGGGTTCTTCCAACTGTTCGCTCTACCCTGGCTGTGGCAGCAAGGAGCTCCCCATGACACTCAGGTGGGAGGATCTCCTGCCTGGAGAGGCAAGTTCCCTCTAACCTGGCTGCAGTGGTATAGGAGGTACCCCCTACACCCAGGTGGGAGGGTCTACTGCCTCCAAGGGCAAGTCTTCTCTACCCTGCTGTCAGTATCTGAATTCGCTGACAACCAGGTGGAAGGGATCTTCCACCTGAAGGGTCGAGTCCCCACTTCCTTGGCTCTGACTGGAGCAGTGAGTCCCCTCTTCCCTGGATGTGGAGGTATACAAGCTGCCCCAGACACCCAGGTGGGAGGCGTCTCCTTCATGGAGGGGCGAGTCCCCTCTATCCTGGCTGTGGCAGTATATGAGCTCCCACTGACACCCTGGTGGGAGGGGTCTCCTGCAAGGAGAAGCAAGTACTTTCTACCATGGCTGGGTTGGTATATGAGCTCCAGATGACAGCCAGGTTTGAGGGTCTCCCACCTGGAAGGGCAAGCCTCCTCTGCCCTGTCAAAGTTGGTCTAAAAATTCCCCAAGACACCCTGGTGGGTGGAGTCCCCTGCTTGGAGGGGCGAGTCCCCATTACTCTGGCTGCAGAATTGTAGGCACTCCCCCCCCAACTCAGGTGAGAGGGTCTCCCACCTGAAGGGCCGAGTCACCTCAACCTTGGCTTAGGGGGTATAAGAGCCCCCTCCTACCCCTAGTAGGAGGGTCTCCCGCCTAGAGGGGTGAGTCCTGCTACCCAGGGTGTAGCAGTAAATGAGTTTCCCCTGACACCCAGGTGGGAAGGGTCTTCCGCCAGGAGGTGCATGTCCCCTCTACCCTGGCTCTGGCGGTATAGGAGATAGCCCCGATACCCGACTAGAGAGGCGAGTCCCCTCTACACTGGCTGCAGGGGTATAGCAGCTTCCCCCAAAACCCAGGTGGGAGGGGTCTCCCTCCTGGAGCAATGAGTCCCCTCTATCCTAGGTGTGGCGGTATACAAGCTCTCCCAGACATCCAGATGCGAGTGGTCTGCCGCCTGGAGGGGCAAGTCTTGTGTACCTTGATTAAGATGGTATACAAGCGCCCCCCTACACACCGGTGGGAGTGGTCTTCTTCATGGACAGGCGAGTCCCCTCTACCCTGTCTTTCACAGTATACTAGCTCCCCTGACTCCAAGGTAGTAGGAGTATCCCGCCTGGAAGGGCAAGTCCCCTCTACTTTAACTCTTTCCATGTAAGAGCTCCTAGTACACCCAGGTGGGAGGAGTCTTCCACCTGCAGGGGCGTGTTTTCTTTGTCCTTGCTGTGGCAGTATTGGAGCTTCGCAGGACACCCAGATGGAAGGGGTCTTCCGTCAGGAGGGTAGAGTTTCCTCTACCCCACCTGCGGTGGTATAGGAACTCCCCAGCCACCCAAGTGGGAGGGGTCTTCCACCTGAAGGGGAAAGTACTCTTTACCATGACTGTGGTGGTATAAGATCTACCCCTGACACCAGGTGGGAGGGGTCTCCTGCCTGGAGGAGCAAGTTCCCTCTACTCTGGCTGCAGGGGTATAAAACTTCACCCCCACACCCAGATGGCAGGGATCTCCCACCTGGAGGGGTGAGTACCCTCTACCCTGTCTGCTGTGGTACAGGAGCTCCCCTGACAATCATGTGTGAGGAGTCTCCAGCCTAGAGGGAAGAGTCTCCTCTACCCTGACCATGGCTGTATAGGTTCTCCCCTGGACACCCAGGTGGAAGGTGTCTCACTTCTGGAAGGGCGAGTCCCCTCTACCCTGGCTGAGGCAGTATAAGAGCTCCCCCTGACACCCACATGGGAGGGGTCTCCTGCCTGAAGGGGCGAGTCCATTCTACCCTGGCTGTGGTGGTATACAAGATACCCTGACACACATGTAGGAGTCATCTCTTGCCTTAAGAGGAGAGTCCCCTGTATTCTGGCTGCCTTAGTATACATGCTCACCACCCACTTCCAGGTGGAAGGGGTCTCCTGCCTGGAAGTGTCAGAGTCCACTCTATTTTAGCTCGTGACATATAAGAGCTCCCAGGACATCCTGGAGGAAGAAGTCTCCCACCTGCAGGGGCGAGTCCCCTCTACCCTGGCTGTAGCCTTATAAGAGCTCCCCTGAAAACCAGGTGGGAGGGGTCTCCTGCCTGAAGTGGAGAGTTTCCTATACCCTGACTAAAGCAGAATACAAGCTTGCCCTGGCACCAAGATGCGAGGGTCTCTCGCTTGGAATAGCATGTCCACTCTATCCTGGCTGCAACAGTATATGATTTTCCCCTGACACCTAGGTGGGAGGGATCTTCCTCCTGGAATGGCGTGTCCCTTCTACCCTGGATATGGCTGTACACGAGCTCTCTCCACAATACCGATGTGGGAGGGTCTCCAATATAAAGGGGCGAGTCCCCTCTACCCTAGCTGCTGCAGTAAATGAGCTCCAAGGTGTCAGGGTCTCCCGCCTGTAGGGGCGAGTTCCCTCTACCCTAGCTAAGATGTTACACAAGCTTCCAGCTATAGCCAGGTGCGAGGTATATGCCTGGAGAGGCAAGTCCCCTCTAACCTGGCTATAGTGGTATAGGAGGTACCCCCTACACCCAGGTGGGAGGGTCTACCCTTGAGGGGTGAGTCCCCACTACCCTGGCTAGAGTGGTATGTGAGTTTCTAATCACATACCCAGGTGGACAGGGTCTCCCGCAAGGAGGGGTGAGTACCCTCTACCCTGGATATGCGGTACACAAGACCCAAACACCACCATACCCACGTGGAATGGGTCTCCAGTATAGAGGGGTGAGTCCCCACTACCCTCGCTGCAGCAGTGTATGAGCTCCACCTGACACCTTGGTTGGAGGGGTCTCCCCCTGGAGGGGCAAGAACCTTCTATCCTGGCTGCTGTGGTATATGAGCTCCCCTGACAGCCAAGTGGGAGGAGTCTCCTGCCTGGAGGGGTGAATACCCTCTACCCTGGCTAAGGTGTTATACAAGCTCCCAACTACACCCTGGTAGGAGATGTCTCCTCCCTCAAGGGGTGAGTCCTCTCTACCGTGACTACAGTTGTATATGAGCTCCTCCACCCACACCCAGGTGGGTGGCGTCTCCTGCCTGGAGGTTCGAGTTTCCTCTACTCTGGCTGGAAAAGTATACTAGCTCCACCTGACACTCAGGTAGGAGGGGGTCTCTCACCTGGAGTAGAGAGTTTCCCTTACCCTTCATATGGCTGCATAGGAGCTCCCCTGGACACCCAGGTGGAAGGGGTCTCCCACCTGGAGGGGGCGTCCCCTCTACCCTAGCTGTTCAGGTATACAAGCTTCCCCAGACATCCAGTTAGGTGGAGTCTCCCCACTGGAGGGGAAAGTCCCCTATAACCTGGTTGATGGTATACAGCTAAACAAGACCCCAACAACCAGCTGGGAGGGGTCTCCCACCTGGAGGGGCAAGTCCCTTCTACTTTGGCTGGTGCCAAAGAAGAGCTCACAGGACACCCACGTGGGAGGCATCTTCCAACTGGAGGAGCGAGTCCCCTCTACCCTGGCTGGGTGGTAGAGGATCTCCCCCAATCACCCCCGTGGGAGGGGTTTCCTGACTGGAGGTTCCAGTCCATTCTAACCTTCTGCAGTGGTATAGGAGCTCCCCTGCTACCCAGGTGGGAGGGGTTTCTGGCCTGGAGGGGCCAGTTCCTGCTAACCTGACTTGCCCGTATAAGAGACCCTTCCAGATCTCCAGCCTGGTGGGGCAAGTGCCCTCTACACAGGGTGCAGTGGTATATGAGACTCCCTCGACACCCAGGTTGGAGGGGTCTTTGCCTGGAGAGGTGAGTCCCCTCTAACCTGGCTGCAGCAGTATAAAAGATACCTGCAACACTCAGGTGGGATAGTTCTCCCTCCTGGAGGCACAAGTCCCCTCTACCCTGGTTGGGGCAGTGAACTTGCTCCCCAAGACCCAGTTGGGAGGTGTCTACAGACTGGAGGGGTGAGTTCCCCCTATCCTGCCTGGGGAGGTATATGAGTTCCTCCAGACACCCAGGTTAAAGGGGTCTCATGCCTGGAGGTGCGAGTCCGTGTTATCCTGGTTGCAGTTCCATAGGAGCCCCCCGCCTCACGAACACAGTTGTGAGGGGTATCCCACCTGGAGCGGTGAGCCACTGCTACCCTGGCTGCAGCTGTACACAAGCCCCCCCCCCCACTAGGCACCCAGGTGGAAGGGATCTCAGAACTGTAGGGTTGAGTCCCCTCTACATGGGCTGAGGCAGAATAAAAGCTAGCCTGAACACCAAGTTAGGAGGGGTCTTTTTGCCGGGAGGAGCCAGTCCAATCTACTGAGGCTGAAGAGGTGTAAGAGCTCCCACAGACAAGCATGTCCTTTTTCATTCACCCAGGCCTAGGTGCTAGCATTTGGCCCTCCATTACTGGGCCTGGCTCCTTGCTTCAGCCCATGTTTGCTCTTCTTGAGGACCTAGTCCATGTCCCTTGGTTTCAGGCCCCTTTTGGCGGCTCCCTCCTGTGACTCCCCTATGATTCCCTCATGCTGTGGTATCCTGGCACTGCCTAGACCCTCCACTCTAATTGCTCCTCCCTAGCCTGTGCTGCTCAAATGGGTCCTGACAGCTCATCCCCCAAACTTCTGCACACCAGGTATCCCCTCACAGTACACTCTTTGGGCCTCCTTTGGTCCAGGTCTCTCTCTGAGAATCTACTCACCTGGGGCAGAGGAGAGGAAATGACTCACCTCTGCACCCTGAATGCTCCCTATGGAAAACACAGCCCTGCCAATCGCCTGAGTCCCCTTTAGTGCCTGAACCTTTAGGCCTGGCAGTTATCATGGACTTGCTCTATCCCAGCCCTGAGTGATCCCCTCCCTACCCTCCCCTGCCATCTTGCCTTGCATGCTGCTCCTACCACAACCCAGCCTCCCCTAACTCTAACAATTGGCACTCCAGTCCCTGGGCCTGGGTGTTTGCCTGAGCCCCTGACCTCGTTCCACATGGCCCATGGCTTAGCAAGTAGTCGCTTCTTGTTGGGTCTGACCTGGGGTCCCTTACTTGGGCCCACCAATGGGCTCCACTAAGTTCTCCTTGGCTTCTCTTGGTCCTCATGCAGCCCCTTCCTCCCCTTCCCCTGGTGCTTTTTATGGCACTCACAGGTCTCCTGCTCCTTGGGTACCTTATCACCATTGATCAGGTGGGTCCCTTGCCTGGGTGCCTGGCTTGAGTCCTGGGTCTTGCCCCTATGCACACCCACCCTGACCTGCTGCCATGTCCTTCTGTCACCCTCCTTCTGGTCCACTTACTTTTCCTGGTCTCCTTTGCCAGGACTCTGGCATTAGATTATCATCTGATCCAGGGCACCTTATAGGAAACAATGCCCTGGCCCTTGCCTGGGCCCCTTGCTCTCCCTGGGTGTTTGGTCAGGCACCAGGAACCCTGAAACCTGGAGATGGCCCTAGGCCAAGAGCCTGACTGACCCATGCTGTATTCCTTACCTTCCTTCCCAAATCTTGTCCACTGCCCTGAGCCCTCTGCTTAAGCCCTGGCTCTTGGCTCTCAGTTCCCTGGTCTGTCTCTTCACTTGAGCCTCTGGTGGCCCTTCTTGCTCACTGCTTTTCTGGGCATTGTGTGAGGGCCCCTGGATGGGGCTGCTTCCCTGTTCTCCTTGGCTTCCCTGTACTGCAGTACTCTAGTGAAGACCTGCCTTCCTGGCATGGAGTTCCCTGCTATCCCTGGCCTAGGCCCTCCTCTAGGTCCTTTGCCTGATCTCCTTGCTCGGGTCTTGGCCTCTGCCCCACCACACCCATCCTGTGGCCCTTCAGGCTGTGCCCTCCTTCTGGCCCCCTTTCTTTTCCTCACCTCCTTGCAGGACCTTGGCTGTAGATTCTCACCTGATCCAGGGTGCCTTATGGGAAACAATGCCCTGCCCCTTGCCTGGACTCCTTACTCTCCCTGGGTGCTTGATCTGGCAACAGGAACCCTGAAACCTGGAGGTGGCCCTGGACCTGGAGCATGACTGCCCCTGCTGTTCCACTCCCTTCTTTCCCAAATCTTGTTCACTGTCCTGAGCCCCTTGCCCAAGCCCTGCTCCTAAACTCTCCCCTAACTCTCTGGCCCGGCTCCTTGCCTGAGCCTCTGGTGGCCCTTCTTGCTCACTGCTTTTCTGGGCATTGTCTGAGGGCTCCTCACTGTGGCCGCTTCCCTGCTCCCCTTGGCTTTCCTGTACCTTAGTACCCTAGTGCAGCCCTGCCTTTCCATCCAGATGTTCCCTGCTCTCCCCTGGCCTGGGCTCTCCTTTAGGTCCCTTGCCTGGGCTCTTTGCTGGAGTCCTGGCCCCCACCCCACCCACACCCATCCTGCAGCCCTTCAGGATGTGGCCTCCTTTGGCCCTCCTGTTTTTTCTCTCTGCCATGCCTGCTCTCCTGATCCCTTTCCCAGGATGCTCACTGGGGCCTGGCGACTTGACCTGGCCTCTTGGTCCTGGGGGCTCCCTTTGGGAAAATGTAGCCCTGCCCTTTTCTTGGCCCTTTGGCCTCCCTCAGCCTAGGCTCTGCTCCTGACCCCTGGCACCCTGCAGTGGACCGAGCCTTGAGTTCTTCTCCCCCTGTGCCACCCACTCTACTTTCTCCCCTCCTGCTGCTCCTATTCACCCAGGCCCAGGTTGTAGTACTTGGCACTCTACTACTGGGCCCAGCTCCTTGCTTGGGATGCTGGCTACACTTCTTCAAGACCCTTTCCCTCTCCCTTGGTTTCAGGCCCTTTGTGCCAGCTCCCTCCTGTCCCCTCATGCTAAGGTATCCTGGCACTGCCAGGACCCTCCGCTGCCCCTATTTCTCCCTAGGCTATGCTGCTCGAATGGGTCCTATCAGCCCGATCCCACAACACACTTCCATACCCAGTTATACCCTCACAGTACTCTGTTTGGCCCCTCTTTTAGTCCAGGTCCCTCTCTGAGGATCTACTCAAATGGGGCAGAGGAGCAGAATTGGCTTGCCTCTGTGCCCTGAATGTTCCCTATGGGAAACACAGCCCTGCCACTTTCCTGAGTCTCCTGGCATTTAACATGGGACTTGCTCCAACCTAGCCCTGAGTAATCCCCTTCCTTCCCTCTCCTGCCCTCTGGCCTTGCATGCTTCCATTAACCCAATCCAGCCTTCCCTAACCCAGACCATTGGCACTCCTGTCCCCATCTTGTATGCTCCCTTGAGCTCCTGATGCTTTCCTCTTGTCCCTTTGCATAGCATGGTGCCTCTTCATATGTGTCTGAACTGGGGGCCCCTGGTTTGGACCCACTAGAGGACTCCCTTAGGTTCCCATGAGCTTCCCTCTGTCTCATGGTTCTCATGCAGCTCATCCTCCCCATTCCCTCACGAATTTCCCTGGTGCTCCTGTGTCTCCTGCTCCTTGCGTCGCTCATCTAGTTTGGTCAGGTGAGTACTGTGTCTGAGCATCTGGCTACAGTCCTGGCCCTCCTACCACATGTACTCACCATAACCCCCAGGCTTGCCCTCCCATAGCCCTACTTCTGGCCCCCTTCCATAGCCAGGCCTCCTTTGTCAGGTTGCTCTCCATGGATTCTAATCTGGGCCAGAGTGCCTTATGCAAAACAGCCCTGCCACTCGCTTGGGCCACTTACTCTTTCCGGGTGCTTTGTCCTGCACCAGGAACCCTGAAATCTGTTAGTGGCCCTGTGCCTGGAGCCTGACTGCCCCCTTCTGGATCCCCTGCCTTCCCTCCCAAGTCTTATCCACTGTCCTTAGCCCCCTGCCCAAGCTCTGGCCCTTGGCACTACAATCCCTTGCCTGGCTCCTCGCTTGAGCCTCTGGTGGCCCTTCTTGTTCCTTTGTTTTCTGGGCTTCGTCCAAGGGCCCCTCAGTGTGGCTGCTTCTCTCCTCCCCTTGTCTTTCCTGTACTGCAGTACCCTAGTGCAGCCATGCCTTACTGGGCCCAGCCTTCCCTTCTCTCCCTTGGCCTGGGACCTCCTCTAAGTCCTTTGTCTTAGCTCCTTGATGGGGTCCTGGCTCCCATCCCACGCAGTCCCATCCTGCAGCCCTTGAGGCTGTGCCCTACTTTGGCCCTCTTGTTTCTGTCTCTCTCAGTACCACTTTTCTGATCCCCTTCCCATGATGCTCACCAGGCCAGGTACTTGACCTGGCCTCATGGCCCTGTGGGTTCCCTTTGGGAAAATTTAGTCCTGCCCCTTGTATGGGACCTTTGGCCTTCCTCAGCCCGTGCCTGCTACCCAATCCTGACAACCTGCAGTGAACCTGGGCCTTCAGCCTTCCTCCCGCTGTGCCACCTGCTCAGATTTCGCCCCTCTCTCCCCTCCCCATCCATATTGTTTTAATCCACCCTGCCCCAGATGCATCACCTGGCTCTTCATTATTGGGCAAGGCTCCTTGCTTGACCCCCTGGGTTCCCTTCTTGATGTCCCTTTCCGTTCCCTTAGTTTCAGTCCTCTTTTTATAGACCACATCCTCTGCTTCCCCTCTGTTCCACTGATGTGGTGGTATCCTGGCACTGCCAGGAACATTTGCTTTCCCTGCTTCTTCCTAGCCTGGGCTCCTCGAATGGGTCCAGGCTGCTATCCAACCATTTCCACAACCCCCGTACACCAGGTATCACTGCACATTAACCTCTTTTGACCCTCCTTTGGTCCAGGTCCCTCTCTGAGGATCTACTCACTTGAGCAGAGGAGCCAAATTGGCTGGCCTCTGCACCCTTAAAGCTCCCTTTGCGAAATACAGCTGTGCATCTTGCCTGAGTCCCTTAGGTACCTGAAACTTGAGGCCTGGAAGCTAACATGCAACTTGCTTCAACCTAGCCCTGAGAATCCACTCCCTTCTCTCCCCTGACCTCTGGCCTTGAATGTTGCCCCTACTCCAACTCAGCCCTCCCTATCCCTAACCCTTTGTGCTTCATTCCCCAGGCCTGGCACTCACATGAGCCCCTGACAATGTTCCTCATGTCACTTGGTGTAGCATGAAATCTCTTCCTGTTTGGTCTGGCCTGGGGAGTCCTTGCTTGGGACTGCCAGAGTGCTCCTTTAGGTTCCCTTTGTGCTTTTCTGTCTCCTCGTCGTGCAGCCCTTCCTCCCCTTCCCCTTGGGCTTTCCCCTGGTGCTTACAGGTCTCCTGTTCCTTGTGTCACTCATGGTCGGTCAGGTGGGTTCTTTGCCTCGGCACCTGGATTGGGACCTGGATCTTGTCCCCCACCATGCACCCAAAGAGACTCACCGCCTTGCCCTCCCACTGACCTCCTCCTTGTCGCCATCACTTGCCAGGACTCCTTTGCCAGGTCCTGTCCCTGGATTCTCATCTGGGCCAAAGTGCCTTATGGGAAACTGAGTCCAGCTCATTGACTGGTCCCATTGCTCTCTTTGGGCCTTTGGTACTGCACCCTAAACCCTGACACCTGGCAGTTGCCCTGAGTCAGGAGCCTGCCTGACCCCTACCACATCCCCTGCTATCCCTCCAATGTCTTGTCCATTGTCCTGATCCCCTTGCCCAAGGGGTATACAAGCTCCCCATGACACACCAGGTGGGAGGGGTTTCCTGTCTGGAGGGGCGAGTCCCCAATACCCTGGTGGCAATGGTATAAGGGCTCCCTCACCCTGACATCCTGGTGGGAGGGCTCTTCATCCTAGAGGGGCGGTTTCCCTCTACCCTTGCTTCAGGGGTATACCAGCCCTCTCCAACACCCAGGTGGGAGGCATCTCCAGCTTAGAGGAGTGAGTCCCTGTACCCTGGCTGCAGCTGTATGAGTGCACGCTTTAACACCCAGGTAGGAATGGATCTCCTGCCTGGAATGGCATATGCCCTATACCCTTGCTTAGAAAGGTATAGGAGCTCCCCCCTGACACCCTGGTGGGTGGGGTCTCCTGCATGGAGTGGCAAGTCCTCTCTACCCTGGAAAAAGTGGTATATAAGCTCCCCATGACAGCCAAGTTGGAGACGTTTTCTTTCTGAAGGGGCGAGTCCCAACTCCCCTGGCTGTAGTGATATAAGAGCTCCCCCAACACACACAGGTGGGAGGGTTCTCCCGCCTGGAATGGCAAGTCCCCTTTTCCCTACCTCTGTGGTATATGAGCTCCCCTGACAGCCAGGGTTTAGGGGTCACCCACCTAGTGGGGTGAGTCCACTCTCTCCTGGCTGTAGGGGTATAGGAGCTTCTCCCTCCCTCCCATAGCAAGATGGGAAGAGTCTCCTGCCTGGAGGAGCTAGTACCCTCCACTGTGGCTAATGCCGTATACAAGCTCCAGGACACCCAGGAGGGAGGGATCTCCTGCCTGGAAGTGTGAATTCACCTCTATCCTGGCTAAGGTGCTTTACAAGCCCCTATGATACACAGGTAGGAGGGGTCTCCTGATTGATGGGATGGGTTCCCTTTTCCCTGGCTGAAATGGTATACTAGCTTTCCCTGACAGCCAGGTGGGAGTGGTCTCCTGCCTGGAGGCATGAGATCCCTTGCTGAAGCAGTATTGGATCTCCCCAGGACACCCAGGGGGGACGTGTCTCCTGCCTTGAGGGGTGAGTCCCCTTTCCATTGGTGGGGAAGTATATGAGCATCCTCCAACACCCAGGTGGGAGGGGTCTCCGCCTGGAGGGGCGAGTTCCTGGTACCCTGGCTGCTGTGGTATACAAGCTCCCTGAGACACCCAGGTGGGAGGAGTCTCCCGCCTGGAGGGGCAAGTCCACTCTACCCTGGCTGCTGTGGTATACAAGCCCCCCCATACCCAGGTGGGAGGGGTCTCTTACCTGGAGGGCAAGCACCTTAATCATGGTTGCCAAGGTATAAGAGCTACGCCCAGACACTCAGGTGGGAGGGATCTCCGCCCTTGAGGTGCGAGTCCACTCTAACATGCCTGCAGTGCTATATGAGCTCCCCACGAAACCCAGTTGGGAGGGGTGTCCTGACTAGAGGGCAAGTCCCCTCAACCCTGGATTTGAGGGTGTGCAAACTACCCCCAGACACTCATGTTGGAGGAGTCTCCTTCATGGAGGGGTGAGTCTCCTCTACCCTGGCTTGGGCGAGATACGAGTTCCCCCACCATACATCTAGGTAGGAGAGGTTTCCCGCTTGGAGGGGTGAATCGACTCTACCCTGCCTGTGGCAGTAAAGGAGCTCCCCTGATACTCTAGTGGGAGTTGTGTACCAGCTGGAGAGGAGAGTCCCTTCTACCCTGGCTGCTGCTGTATACATGCTCTCCCAGACACCCAGGTGGGTGGGGACTTTCGCCTGGAAGGGCAAGTCACCTCTACCTTGGCTAAGGCGGTATGCAAGACTCACAGACACACTCAGGTGAGAGGGGACTCCTGCATAAAGAGGCGAACCCCTCTACACTGGCTGTGGCAGTATATGAGCTCTCCCCAACACCAAGGTGGGAGGGGTCTCCCGCTTGGAGGGGCGAGTCCCCTCTAGTTTTGCTGGTACCTTATAAGAGTTCACAGGACAACCAGGTGGTAGGGGTCTCCCACGTGCAGGGGTGAGTCCTCTCTACCCTGTCTGTGGCGTGTATGAGCCTCCCCCATACCCCCATACTCGCCTGAAGGGGCGAGTCCCCTCTATCCTGGCTGCTCCAGGATACAAGGTTCTCCTGACACCCAGGTGCAAGTGTTCTCCCGCCTGGAGGGGTCAGTCACTACTACCCGGCTGCAGTTGTATAGGACCTCCCCACCCCCCACCCCCGCACATACACTCAGGTGGGAGGGATCTCCCATCTGGAGGGGTGACTCCCCTATACCCTGGCTAAGGCGGAATACAAGCTTTCCGTGACACCAGTGTGGGAGGGGTCTCTCGCCTGAAGGAGCAAGTCCCCTCTATCCTGACTGCAGAGGTGTAAGAGCTCCCCATGACACCCTGGAGGGAGGGGTCTCCTGCCTGGAGGGGCGAGTCTCCTCTACCATGGCTGCAGCGGTAATCAAGCTCCCCTGACACCTAGGTGAGAGGGGTCTTTCGCCTGGTTCAGGGAGTCCACTCTACCCTGGCTCTAGTGGCATAAGAGCTCCTCCTGACACCCAAGTGAGAGGGGTCGCCTGACTGGAGGGGCTAGTCCCCTCTATCCTAGCTATGGGGGTGTAGAAGCCCTCTCAGACATCCAGGTGCAAGGGCTCTCCCCAACAGAGAGTGACATTCCCTCTACCCTGGCTGCTGCGCTATATGAGCTCGCCCTGACACCTGGTGTGTGGGGTCTCCCGCCTGGTGGGACAAGTATCCTCTGCCCTACTTTTGGTGGTATTAGAGCTCCCGCTGACAACCAGGTGGGAGGCATCTGCCTGCTGGAGTGGCGATTTGCCTGAACCCTGATTAAGGTTTTATATAAGCTCCCCAGGACACCCAGGTGGGAAGGTGTCCTGCCTGGATGGACGAGTCTCCATTACCATGGCTGCAGAGGTATTCCAGCTTCCCAAACACCCAGATGGAAGTGGTCTTCCGCCTGGAGGGGCAAGTCCCCTCTCCCATGGCTGCAGTTGTATATGAGCTCTACAACAAACAAGTGGGTGGGCCTCCGGCCTGGTGTTAGGAGTCCCCTGTACACTGACTGCAGCAGTATACAAAGTCTCCCATACACCCAGGTAAGAGGGGTATCCTGCAGGGAGTGGCAAGTTCCTTCTACTCTGGCTAATGCACTATACAAGCTCCCCTGGAAACCCAGGTTGGAGGGGTCTCCTGCCTTTAAGGGCGCGTCCCTCTACTTTGGCTGGTGCCCTAAGAAAGTTCCTTGGACACTCAGGTGAGAGGGGTCTCCAGCCTGCAGGGGTGAAACCCTCTGCCCTGACTGTGGTGGTATAGGGGTTCCCCGTGACACCCTGGTGGGAGGGATCTCCAAACTAGAGGGGTGAGTCCCCTTTACTATGGCTGTGGAGGTATAGGAGCTCCCCTGACACCTAGGTGGGAGGAGTATCATCCCTGGAGGGGCCATTCCCTGCTACCCTGGTTGCTGAGGTATATGAGCCACCCCCTACCCCCCCACTGACACCAAAGTGGAAGGGGTCTACCCCCTAGAGTAGTGAGTCCATTCTACCCTGGATGTTGCAGTGTAGGACTCCCCTGACACCTAAGTTAGAGTGGTCTCTTGACTAGAGGGGCAAGTCCCCTCCACACTGGGTGCAGCAGTAAAGGAGTTTCCCCTGAACACCCAGGCTGGAGGGGTTTCCCGCCTGGAAGGGCGATTCCCCTCAACCCTAGCTGCAGAGGTATAGGAGCTTCCTCACCCCACCGCAACATCCAGGTGGGAGGGGTCTCCTGCCTGGAGTAGAGAGTCACCTGTGTCATGGAAGAGGAGGTATACAAGCTAACCCAGACAACCAGGTGGAAGAGGTCTCTTGCCTGGTGGGGTGGTTCTCCTCTACTTTGGCTGGTGCCATATAAGAGCTCTCAGGACACCTAGGTTGGAGGGTTCTCCCGCCTACAGGGGCAAGTCCCCTTACTCTGGCTGTGGCAGTATATGAATTCCCCCTGACACCCAGGTGGGAGGGGTCTCCTGCCTTTAGGGGCGAGTCTCCTCTACTTTGGGTCATGGCATATAAGAGCTTCCTGGACACCCTGATGGGAGGTGTCTTCCTGGCTGCGGTGGTATTCTGGCTTCCCCTAGATAACCAGGTGGGAGGGGTCTCCCGCCTGTCTCAGGAAGTCCCCTGTACCCTGGCTTCGGCAGTATACAAGCTCCCCCAGAAACCCAGGTGGGAAGGTTCTCCCGCATGGAGGGGCAATACCCTCTACCCTGGCTAAGAGGATATATAACTTCCCCCTGACACACAGGTTGGAGGGGTCTCCCACCTGGAGGGTTGTGTCCCCTCTCCTTTGACTGGTTTCCTATAAGAGCTCCCTGGAAACCCAGGTGGGAGAGGTCTCCTGTCTGCAGGGACGAACTCCTCTACCCTAGATCTGGCAGTATAGAAGTTCCCCGGCACCCTGGTGAAAGGGGTCTCCTGCCTGTAGGGGTGAGTCCCCTCTATCTTGGCTGCAGAGGTATAGAAGCTCCCCCAACACCAGGTAAGAGGGGTGTCTCCCTTGGAGTGGTGAGTCCATGTTACCCTAGGAGTGACATTATACGAGTTTCACCCCACAGCACCCAGGTGGAAAGGGTCTCCCACCTTTAGGGGCTAGTCCCCTGTATCCAGGCTGTGGTGGTATACAAGTTCCTGCCAATTTCCAGGTGGGATGGATCTTCCACCAGGTGGTGCGAGTCGCCTCTACCATGGCTGCTGCGGTATATGATACCAGGTGGGAGAGGTCCCCTCCTAGGGTTGAGTCCCCTCTACCATGGCTGCAGAGGTATAAGAGCTCCACCAGACACCCACGTGAAAGGGGTCTTCTGCCTGGAGGAGCAAGTGCACTCTACTCTGGCTGCAGCAGTATAAAAGCTTGCCCTGACACCAAGGTGGGAGGGGTCTCTCGCCTTCAGTGGTGAGTCCCCTCTACCCTGGCTGTGGCTGTGTAAGAGCTACCACAGACACCAGGAGGGAGGGTTCTCCCTCATGGAGGGGCGAGTCCTCCCTATTCTGCCTGAGGTGGTATAAGAACTGCCCCCTACACTCAGGTTAGAGGGGTCTCTTGACTGGAGGGGCGAGTATCCTTTACCCTGGCTGTGGCAGTATTCAAGCTTGCCCTGTCACCCAGGTGGGAGGGGTGTCCAACCTGCAGTGGTGAGTCCCCTCTCTCCTGGCTGTGGCAGAATACTAGCTCCCCTGTTACCCAGGTGAGAGCGCTCTCTGGCCTGGAGCAACAAGTCCTCTCTACCCTGACTGCAGCCTTATACAAGCTCCCCAGACACCCAGGTGGGAGGTGTCTCCCGCATCGAAGGGCAAATCCCCTCTACCCTGGCTAAGGCTATATACAAGCTCACTCTACCGGAAGGCACAAGTGAGAGGGGTCTTTTGCCTGCATGGGTGAGTCTCCTCTACCCTGGATGCATGGTATAGGAGATTCCCCCACATCCAGGTTAGATTATTCTCTTGACTGGAGGGGCAAGTCCCCTCTACCCTGGCTGCAGCAGTATTGGAGCTTCCCATGATACCTAGATGGGAGGGATCTCCCACCTGGAAGGACGAGTCACCTCTACTTTGACTGGAGCCCTATAAGGGCTCCCTGGACACCCAGGTGGGAAGGGTCTTCCGGATGCAGGGGCAAACCTCTCTACCCTGGCTGTTGCAGTATAGGAGCTCCCTAGAACCCAGATGGGAAGGGTCTCTCCCCTGGAGGGGCGAGTCCCTGCTACCCTGGCTGCAGCAATATAGGAGCCCCCCACACACATTCAGGTGGGAGTTGTCTCCCGCGTGGAAAGTCATGTTGCCTCTATCATGGCTGTGGGGTACATGAGCTCCCATGACTCTCAGGTGGGAGTGATCTCCCACCTGGAGGGGCAGGTTCCCTCTACCTTGGCATTGGAGTTATATGAGCTCCATATGACACCCATGTGAAAGGGGTCTTCCACCAGGAGGGGCGAGTATGCTCTACCCTGCATGCAGCAGTATACAAGCTTCCCCTGACAAGCAAGTGGAAGAAGTCTCCTGCCTTCCATGGTGAGTCCCCTATACCCTTAATGCTGTGGTGTATGAGCTCGCCAAGACACCCAGGAGGGGAATGGTCTCTCCTCTGGAGGGGAGAGTCCCTGCTACCATGGCTTCCATGGTATACAAGCCCCCTCTGACACCCAGGTGGGTGGGGTCTTCCATCTAGACTGGTGTGTCCTCTCTACCCTGGGTGGGGTGATATAGGAGCTCCCCCCCCCCGACACCCAGGTGGGTGTCTTGACTGGAGGGGAGAGTCCCTTCTATCTTGGCTGCAGCTATATAAGAACTCCCACCCTTACCCAGGTGGGAGAGTATTCTGCCTGGAGGGGCTAGTTCCCTCTACCCTGGCTTTGAAGATGTAAGAACTCCCCCTGACACTCAGGTAGGACAGGTCTCCTGCCTGGAAGGGTGAGTCGCCAGTACCCGGGCTTCAGCAGTATAGGAGCTCCCCAGGACACCCAGGTGGAAGGGGTCTCCCAGCTGAATGGGAGAGTCCCCTCTACTATGGCTTTGTCAGTATAAAATCTCCCTCTGACACCCAGGTGGGAAGGGTCTCCCTCCTGAAGGGGCAATTCTTCTCTACTTTGGCTGCAGTGGTGTACAAGCTCCCACTGGATACCCAGGTAGAAGGGGTTTCCCGACTGAAGGGGTGAGTCCCCTCTACCTTGGCTATGGTGGTATATGAGCTCCCTCTGACAACCAGGTGGGAGGGGTATCTTGACTGGACGGGCGAGTCCCCTCTACCCTGGTTTGGCCCAATTCAAGCTTCCCCTGACATCCAGGTGGAGGGGTCTGGTGTCTGTACAGGCAAGTCCCCTTTATGTTGGCTGCAGCAGTATAGGAGCTCCACTGGACACCCATGTGGGAGGAGACTCCCACATGGAGGAGCAAGTCTTGTCCACACTGGCTGTGGTGCTACACATGCTCCCTCTGAGAGGAGGGTGGGAGGGGTCTCCCGCCTGAAGGGGCAAGTCACCTCAACCCTGGATGTGATGGTATAAGAGCCCCCTATTACCCCCAGGAGGGAGGAGTCTCTCCCTGGAGGGGAGAATTGTTGCTACCCCCAGCTGCAGCTGTATACGTAACCCACCTTGCCAGATACCCATATGGGATGGGTCTTCCACCAGGAGGGGCGAGTCCCCTCCACCCTGGCTAAGGCGATATAGGAGTTACCCCCATTATAAGGTGGAAGGTTTCTATTCCTGGAGGTGAGAGTCACCTCTACCCTAGCTTCTGGGGTATGAGTTCCACCTGACACCCAGGTGGGAGGGGTGTTCCAACTGGAGGGGCAAGTCCCCTTTACCCTGGCTAAGGTGGCATAGGAGTTTCCCCCATTCCCATGTGGGAGGTGTCTCCCGCCTGCTGTGCAAGTGGCCTCTAACCTGGCTGTGGGGTATATAAGCTCCATCTGACACCCAGGTGGGAGGGGTCTCCTGCCTGGATGGTTGAGTCCCCTCTACTTTAGCTTTTGCCATATAAGAGCTCCAAGTACATCCAGGTGGGGAAAATTTGGCCTGGAGGGGCGTTTTCCCTCTACTCTTCTGTGGCAGTATTGGAGCTCCCCCCCACACACACACCCAGGTTGGAGGGGTCTCCCGCCTGTAGGGGCGAGTCCCTCTACCCTGGATGCTGCAGTAATCAAGCTCTCACAGACACCCAGGTGGAAAGGGTCTCCCTATTGAAGGGGGTAGTCCCCTCTACCCTGACTGCGGAGATATAGGAGTACACCCAGACACCCAGGTGGAAGGGGTCTCCCCTTGGAAGGGCAAGTCCACTTTACCCTTGCTGCAAAGGTAGAGGAACACCCCCTGACATGCATATGGGAGGGGTCTCCCGCCTAGAGGTTGGATTCCCCTCTACACTGGCTGCTTCAGTATAGGAACTCCCCTGACACCCCATTGGGAGGAATCTCCTGCCAGAAGGCTAGAGTCTTCTCTATTTTGCTGCAGTGGCATAGAATTTCCCCAAGACTCCCAGGTGGAAGTGTCTCCCATCTGGAGGGTAGAATTCCCTCTACATCGCCTGCAGCGGTATAGGAGCTCCCCTGACACCCAGGTAGGAGGGGTCACCACCCTGGAGTGGTAGTCTACTCTTCCCTTGCTGAGAGCCACAGCTGAGTCGGAATGGCCCCTGGCATTTTGCCAATAGTATTGGTTGAGAGGGAAGCCATTAAGATGATGGCGGATTGATTTGGTTGTATATTAGATCTTTACTGTCTGCCTCGGCCTGCTACTTTGGAGTTCTGATGCTACATTGGAGTTTTCGTGGGGATTCCTGGAGAGTTCCCATTGGTTGGGGAAGTGCGGGAGGAGGGATTTCCAGAAGAGGGATTTCCAGTTGTTAGTTCCTGAAGGAGCTGTGTGGCGTTCGAGAGAGTTCCCGGGGAGCATGTGCGGAGTGTGCTGGTGGAGCTCAGAAATAAAGTTTGTTCCTGCTTCAGTGGCACGTGATTTGTGCACAGCCAGACTGCGGCATTTAGGGGCCTGTACGGGGAATGCCTGGAGCTCAGAGGTAAGTGAAATTGCTCGCCCCTGAGAGAAGGCGAGAGAACACAAAAAACAATGTGTTCTTGTTTGATTTGTTTTGTTTTTGTTTCAAGCTGCCTATCCCTAGAACTTTCTCAGGCAAACTGGGAAAAATGGTTGGCTCAAGGTTTAAAGTTGTTCACCCCCAAGGAAAAGATAGAAATAGACCACAAATGCACATGTTAAGAAAATAGGAATATTGATACAACAATTTTTTGTTCAATTTTTGTTTCATTCTGTTTCGGTTTTGTTTTGTGTTATCTTGTTGGGTTGCGTTATCTTTATAGTAGATTAGAAATTAGTAAAAAACAAACTGAAAGAGGGTTAAGTAAATTGTTAGAGGTCCAGACTATGGTACAAAACATGTTAGATCAAGCGAAAGAGAAGGTCTCTCGAGCTAGTCAGATAGAGGAAGAAAATTTAAAGGAAGAAAGCTTAGAGGAGAAACATCTATCGGGGGGAAGCTACAAAAGGAGGCTGCTACTAACTCTGTTCTATTACCAGAGGGCGTAATTCAGCCAACAGCTCCACCTATGGAGACAACTGAGTGGCCCTCAACCCCCGCAGTTGATAGATGGGATCCTGAGACAGGACATCATGATTAGCATGCCCTGTATTTGAGCGGGCAGGAGGGCAGCAAATTCACTGTGCTTTAGATTTCAAAACAGTGAAGCAGTTGAAGGAGGCTGTAACAACCTATGGTCCTCAAGCACCTTTCACTGTAAGCATGGTTGAATTCATTACCAACTTGGAAATGATGCCAGCAGACTGGGCTAGCATGTGTGAAGCTGTGCTAAATGGAGGGCAATATTTGTTATGGAAGGTTGCCAATGAGGAATTTTGCACAGAGACAGCTAGGCGAAATGTAGCAGCCAGTTACCCTCAAAGAAATCTAGATATGTTGTTAGGAAAAGGACCTTATGAGGGTCAACGGAAACAAATTGAATATGATCCTGCTATATATTCACAAATTGCTGCAGATGCAGTTAGAGCATGGAAGACTTTACAAAGACATGGAGATTTACAAGGTCAATTATCTAAGATAATACAAGGAGCTAATGAACCTTATGCTGAATTTGTAGACAGGCTTATTCAAACAGTTACCAGAGTTTTGGGGGATACAAGCAATGCCATTAATAAAACAACTGGCTTATGAGCATGCAAATCGTTGGTGCAGAGAGGTCATCAGACCATGGAAACATAGAGATTTAACCACATAAATTATGTAGAGACATTAATGAACAAGAGCAAGTCTTGACAGCTGCAGTACAACAGGCTTTAGATGCCAGGCCAAAAACTTGCTGCAATTGTGAACAAACAGGACATTTTAAAAGTAATTGCCCCATAGGAGGAGGGTTTAACAAAGATAGGTATAAAAGGAGTATAATACTGGGTATTTGCCCATGATGCTGTAGAGGGAGACATTGGGCAAATGAATGCCATTCTCAAAACACCATAGAGAGTACTCCATAATCAAAAAACGAAAAAGGACCAGGTGTTTACCCACGATATCATGGAAAAAGGCATCGGGCTCCATTGCCAAAAAATGAATAGGGGGCCCCAATGCTCTGGGGCCCATGACCACAAATATACAGGGCACTGTAGGAACCCAGAAACACCATGGAGGAACCCAGCAACTCCATCAGGGTAGTGCCCAGGAAACATTATCCATCAGATCTCTCATCAGTACAAACCAGAGGGAGTGCAGGGTTGGGCCTCTGTGTGCCCACCAGAGCAGTACTAACTCCAGAGATGGGAGTTAAAATCATTCCCACAGGAGTAAAAGGACCTCTTCCCCAAGGAACAGTAGGCTTATTGTTAGGACGCAGTTCTTCTACTCTAAAAGGACTTATGATAAGTCCTGGGGTAATTGATCCTGATTATGAAGGTGAAAAAAAAAATTATAGCTAGTTCTCCAAAGGGTATATCAGTAATTTCACCAGGAGATAGAATAGCACAGTTATTAATAATACCCAGCCTACATGATAAATTTTCCAGTAGTACTATAGAAAGAGGTTCCAGGGGATTAGGCTCCACCGGTGTAGATTGGGCTATGCTGTCTTTAAGTTTAGATTCTTGCCCAATGCTAAAACTAAATAGTCAAAGACATGAATTCAATGGGCTACGTGATACAGGTGCAGACCTTAGCATGATCTCTCATCAAGAATGGCCAAAACATTGTATCCATATGTATTGGATAATCTTCCTATAAATTTATGGGGATGAGATGTCCTAGATCAATTAGGTTTGATATTATCAAATAACATCATTTCAAATGTGCCCACTATTAGGGATAGACAAGGTTTTAGGAAAGAAAAAAAGATTAGGAGAACAACAACAAGGTATAGCAGCACCAATTCAAATAGATCAATGAATAAATATACATGGATTGGGTTTTCAGAAGGGGTCAATGAGACAATAAAAATTACTTGGAAATCAGAAAGACCAGTATGGGTTCCTCAGCGGCCCCTGACTAAAGAAAAGATACAAGCAGCCCATGACAGGGTCCAACAACAATTAGCAGAGGGACATATACAACCTTCCATATCTCCCTATAATACTCCAATTTTTGTCATTAAAAAGAAATCCGATAAATGGAGATTATTGCAAGATTTAAGAGCCCTTAATAATGAGATGGTTATTATGGGACCTGCTCAATCGGGGATTCCTCAATTGTCTGCCTTGCCAAAAACCTGGTATGTTTTATTATAGATATTAAAGATTGTTTTTTTCAATTCCAATTCATCCTGAGGATAGTCCACATTTTGCATTTACTATCCCTGCACTGAATCATGAATGTCCTGATCAGAGATATGAATGGAAAATACTCCTTCAAGGGATGGCTAACAGCCCAACTATGTGTCAAATTTATGTTAACAAAGCAATCCAGCCACTTAGAAATCAAAATCCTGAACTACAAATATTTCATTATATGAATGATGTACTATTAGCACAAAAAGGTAAAAACACATTGCTAGAATGTTATGCCACATTTACAAACTTATTAAAAAATATAATCTAGAGATAGCAATATAAAGTACAATTAAATTTTCCAATTAACTATTTAAGAGTTCTATTATCCTCAACCATAGTCCGTCCACCAAAAATTCAAATACGAGTAGATCAACTCAAATCACTTAACAACTTTCAAAAGTTATTAGGAGACATAAATTTTATAAGGCCTTATATAGGTATACCAACAGGAGAGTTGGGACCTTTATTTGACATCCTAAAAGGTCCATCAGATCCAAATTCACCCCACATGTTGACATCTGAAGCAAGAAAGGCATTAAAAATAATTGAAAAATATGCATTTGGATAGAATTGATATGTTTCCCTTTATTATTTATTTTAATACCAACAAAAATATTCCTGCAGGAGTATTTTGGCAAGAAGGTCCATTATTGTGGATACATTTATCTTATTCTCCTAACACTATTCTTACTAGGTATCCTGAGGCTGTAGGGCAATTAATACTCAAAAGAATAAAAGCAGCAAAGGGAGTGTTTAGAATTTCTCCCAATAAAATTATTACTCCATATACTATGGATCAAATTGATGAGTTAGTTAATGAGTTAAATACTTGGGCAATAATTATGTGTAAATCTAATGTTTCATTTGCTAATCACTTACCCTCTAATCCTTTATTGTCTTTTTGGTCTTCACATCCTGTAGTTTTTCCAAAAATGACAAGAAAAACACCTATCATGAATGCTCCAAATATATTCATTGATGGGTCAAATAATGGTACAACAGCAGTAGTTTCCCCTGATCAAACTTTTACATTTATAGTACCCAAACAATCAGCTCAAAAGGTAGAGCTTAATGCAGTATTATAAGCTTTTGTGAGGTTTAAAGATTCTGTATTTATTTTCTGATAGTCAGTATATAGTTAATGCTATAGTATCTCTTGAAGATGCTGGTAGGATTTCCCCTTCCTCTACTGTTTTCTCTTTGTTTTCCACTATACAAAGTATAATCTGGGACAGAAAAGATCCATTCTTTATAGGACATATCACAGCAATACAGGATTGCCTGGAGCCCTTAGTTGGGCAATGATTTAGCAGATAAAACTACACATGACATACATATTTTCTCTACACTAAAAGAAGCTACATATTTTCATAAAAGGTTTCATGTCAATACTAATACTTTACAAAGGTGTTTTAAAATAACTAAGGAACAAGCTAGACAAATAATAAAACAATTGTCAAAATTGTGTGACCTATTTACCACAAGTTAATCTTGGAGTCAATCCTAGAGGACTGATACCTAACCATATTTGGCAGATGTACATCACACACTTGCCAGAATTTGGAAAATTAAAATATTTGCATGTTACAGTTGATACTTCTTCTGGATTTTTGATGGGTCCCTTCATGCTGGAGAAAAAACTAAAGATATTATTGCTCATTGCTTACAAAACTTTGCCACTGTGGGTGTTCCAAAACAGTTAAAAAAGACAATGGTCCTGATTATACTTCTACCTCTTTTAAACAATTTTGCTCATCATTTGTCATTACTCACATAATAGGAATTCCATACAATCCACAGGGACAAGGCATAGTTGAAAGAGCTCATCAAACTATTAAAATGTACTTATTAAAGCAAAAAGTGGGAATTGGAAAGGGTTATATATCCCCCAAAATTAAACTTAAAATAACGCTTTTTACTCTAAACTTTTTAAATTTGGATTCAGCAGGGCTTAGTGCTGCAAAAAGGCGTATGTGTCCAAAAAATGTACATAAGCCCAAGGTACTTTGGAAGGATATTCTAACAGGACAATGGAAAGGTCCTGACCCAGTGATTGTCTGCAGTCGGGGGTCTGTTTGTGTGTTTCCACAGGGAGAACAGCAGAGAATTTGGATTCCAGAGAGATTAACCAAAGCAATTTCTACAGACCAAAAAGAAGATGATTTGACTCAAATTCATAACAGCTGATATCCTGAGCTCCAGCTTGGCTATTCTTACATCTGCAACAGTGATTCTCCCACACCTGGATGCTAATAAATAATAAAGACCATTAAGGCCTATTTCAAATGTAAAAATCCTTGAGGCTTGTTTGTGGGAATACGTTCAGACCCATATGCAAGTAAAAAAAAAAAAAAAAAAAAAAGATGGGATATCTAAAAAAGAGTCAAACCACAAGTGGTAACCAGGATGTCTTTTTTAAATATCTATTTTATTATTGCCCTTTCCTACATTATATAGTACTATTTTATTTTTTGAGCTCATACAGACATAGACTAATGTTTTTCTTATCAGTTTTATTTTTTGATGGAGTTTTTAAACATTGCAATGGAGATTTCACCTGTGTAAAGCTACAAGGCTTTTACTATTGTCTTATGTGTTGTATGTTATATGTGCACACTTGTGTTTTGTGGTTTATGTCTTTATGTGTGTATGTCAATATATCATATATGAGGAGCACTCATGAAAAAAATGGCTCCGAATTTTTTTTTATCCACGTGATTTAAATGGTTTAATTTAAATTGGGTAAACAGCTGTTGAGGATTGTTTTAATATGTGAACAAATAAGAAGGTTAACAGATCTATTTGTTTACTTTAACCTTTCTTTTTCAATATATTTAATAATTCTGTTCAGGATAATATAAATTGTTCAGAAAATTGTTGGAATGTTACATAATTGTTTTTTAGCCATCATTTCCAGAATTCCTATCTTCATCCTAGTGCCAGTGAAAACAAAGATAAAACCAAATTACAGCTTCTTCGATAGCTATCACAGTAAACTGTATATACTGATGCATCAATGAATAATAACTCAACAAGTAATGCTCAATCAAGGAGTCAATTTACTTTGAGAGGAAATGAACATATTGATAGATTCCTCTGCTTTGAACTGCTTGCAGAACTTTCCTGGACTATGTATCACTTGTATTCATTGTGAACTATCTGTTGGTACAGTGAATTGTGGTAGTGCTGGTGTATCTTTGCTGATGGGGTAACAGGTGGTACAATTTTTCCATAGGAGCCATCAATTGGCTTGGTGTCGTGGCATTTATGTATCCTCTTCCCTTCTGCTAGTGATGGTCTAAAATTTGGGGGACAACAGATGTGAAGCGAAGAACCTCACCCTCCCACTGGTGCAAAGGCCAAATTTGTGGGCCAACAGAGGTGAGGCAAAGAACCTCACCTCCCCACTGGTGCATAGGCCTATCTACAAGTATGGCTGTATGCTGGACTTGTAGTCAGTGACAGGTAAGATCCAATTGCAGTGGTACCAACCTACGACAGGAGGCTGACGTCTTGAGGTCAGCTCATCCAATGATGGGTAAGGACCATATGTGTATTGGACAACCTAACAGGTAGGGCCCCTAATCCACATTGCTTGTTGTTTAATTAAACAGAAGAGGGGAAATGCTGAGAGTCATAGCTGAGTCGGAATAGCCCCTGGCATTTTGCCAATAGTATTGGTTGCGAGGCAAGCCATTAAGATGATGGTGGATTGATTCGGTTGTATATTAGACCTTTACTCTCTGCCTTGGCCTGCTACTTTGGAGTTCTCACACTACTTTGGAGTTCTCGTGGGGATTCCTGGAGAGTTCCCATTGGTTGGGGAAGTGCAGGAGGAGGGATTTCCAGAAGAGGGATTTATGGTTGTTGGTTCCTGGAGGAGCCGAATGGCGTTTGGGAGAGTTCCTGGGGAGCATGTGTGGAGTGGGCTGGTGGAGTTCAGAAATAAAGTTTGTTCCTGCTTCAGTGGCTCATGATTTGTGCCCAGCCAGACTGGGGCATTCCCTGGCTGCTGCCATATATGATATCCCCACAACACCCAGGTGAGATGGGTCTCCCACTACCATGGCAGCTGTGGTAAATGAGCTCTCCCTTATACCCAGGTGGGAGCAGACTCCTGCCTGGAGGTGTGAGTACTCTATACCCTGGCTGCAGGGGTATACAGCTCCACCCCACACACCCAGGTATGAGGGGTCTTCCCCCTGGAGAGGTGAGTTTGCTTTACCCTAACTGTAGAGATATAGGAGCTGCCCCCCCACACACACACATACACACACAGAGGTGGGAGGGTCTCCTGCCTGTATGAGTGAGTCCCCTTCCCCCTGGCTGCAGGGGTATAAGAGCCTCCTCCTATCCTCAGGAGGGAGGGGTTTCCCATCTGGGTTTAAGAGTCACTGCTACCACAGGTGCAGCTCTATATGAACCTCCCCACCCCCCTGCCAGACATCCTTGTGGGAAAGGTCTTCAGCCTGGAGGGGCGAGTCCCCTCTATCCTGGCTAAGGCGGTATAGGAGTTACTCTCATTCCAAGGTGAGAGGTGTCTCTCACCGGGAGGTTTGAGTTGCCTCTACCCTGGCTGCTGGGGTTAATGTGCTCCACCTGACACCCAGGTGGGAGGAGACTTCCTCCTGGAGGGGCGATTGCAATCTACCCTGCCTGCAGCAGTATACCAGCTCCACCTGTCACCCAGCTGGGACAGGTCTCCTGCCTAGAGTGGTGACTCCCTTCTAGGTGTGAGTCACCTTTACCCTTGGTGCTGGGGTATATGAGCTCCACCTGACACCCAGTTGGGAGGGGTCTTAGGCCCAGAGGGGCGAGTCACCTGTAACCTGGCTGCATCCATATACAATTTCGGCAGACACCCATGTCGGAGGGGTATCCTGCATAAAGGGTCGAGTCCTCTTTATCCTGGCTTGTATGGTATAGGAACTCCCTGACTTTGAGGTGGGAAGAGTCTCCTGCCTAGAGGGAAGAGTGTTTTATAACCTTCCAGCAGCGCTATTGGAGTTCACCAGGACATCCAGGTGGAAGGAGTTTCCCTCCTGGAGGGGAGAGTCCCTTCTACCCTGGCTGTGGTTGTGTATGAGCTTCCACAGGCAGCCAGGTGAGACAGGTTCCCCGCCTGCAGGGGCGAGGTCCATCTATCCTGCCTATGGCAGCATAGGAGCTCACTGACACCCAGGTGGGAGGGGTATCCTGTATAAAGGGGCGAGTCCCCTCTATCCTGTCTTCTATGGATAGGAACTCCCTGACTTTGAGGTGGGAAGAGCCTCCTGCCTAGAGGGAAGAGTGCTTTATAACTTTCCTGCAGTGCTATTGGAGTTCACAAGGACATCCAGGTGGAAGGGGTTTCCCTCCTGGAGGGGAGAGTCCCTTCTACCCTGGCTGTGGTTGTGTATGAGCTTCCACAGGCAGCCAGGTGAGACAGGTTCCCCTGCCTATGGCAGCATAGGAGCTCCCTGACACCCAGGTGGGAGAGGTCATCCAAATGGAGGGGCAAGTCCCCTCTATCCTGTCTGCCATGGTATATGAGCTCCCCCTGACACCCAGGTGGGAGGGATCATCAGCCTAGAAAGGCAAGTCCCCTCCACCCTGGCTCTGGAGATATAGGATCTCCCTGCAAAACCTGGAGGGGAGGGGTTTCTTGCCTTGAGGGGCGACTCCCCTCTACAATGTTTGCTGTGGGATAAGAGCTCCCCCTGACAACCAGGTGAAAGAGATCTCCTGCCTGGAAGGGTGGGTCCCTCCTACCCTGGCTACGGTGGAATACAAGCTCATCCTGACACCAAGATGGGAGGGGTCTCTTGCCTGGAGGAGCGTGTCCATTCTACCTGGCTGCTGCTGTATAGGAGCTTCCCCAGACACCCAGGTGGGAGAGGTCTCCAGCAAGAAGGGGTGAGTCTCCTCTTACCTGGCTACAATGGTATATGAGCTCCCACCCACCATACCCATGTAGGAGGGGTCTCCAATATTGAGGGGCAAGTCCCCTCTAGCCCAGCTGCTGCACTGTATGAGCTCCCCCTGACACCCTGGTAGGAGGGGTCTCTCACCTGGAGGACCAAGAACCCTCTACCCTGGCTGCTGTGGTATATTACTTCCCCTGACATCCAGGTGGGAGGTCTCTTTTGCCTGGAGGGGTGAGTACACTTTACCATAGCTAAGGTGTTATACAAGCTCCTGGTGACACCCAGGTGGGAGGGGTCTCCTCCCTGGAGGGTAGTCCTCACTATCCTGGCTACAGTGTAATATGAGCTCCCTCAACCATTCCCAGGGGTCTCCCGCCTGGAGTTGTGAGTTCCCCTTACCCTTCCTTTGGCGGTATAGGAGTTCCCCTGGATGTCCAGGTAGAAGGGGTCTCCCATCTGGAGGAGCATGTCCCCTCTACCATGGCTGTAGCAGTATAAGAGCTCCCTTTGACACCAGTTTGGGAGGGGTATCCTGCCTGGAGGGGCGAATTCCTTCTATCCTGACTGTGGCAGTGTAAGAGCTACCCCTGACACCCAGGTAGAAAGCGTCCCCCTCCTAGACCAGCAAATCCACTCTACCCTACCTGTGGAGGTATACAAGCTTCCTCAGACACACAGGTGGTAGGGGTCTCCCACCTTGAGGGGCAAGTCCCCTCTACCCTGGCTTTGGCGGTATACAAGCTCACCCCAAAACCCATGTGGGAAGGGTCTCCCATCTGGAGGGGCGAGTCCCCTCTAGTTTTACTGGTGCCATGTAAGAGGTCCCCAGGACACCCACGTGGGAGACGTATCTGAACTGGAAGGGTAAGGAACCTCTATCCTGATTGCAGAGGTATGGGAGCCCCAGACACCCAGGTGGGAGGGGTCTCCCTATTGGAAGGGCAAATCCCCTATAGCCTAGCTGTAGCGGTATAGAAGATCCCCTGACACCGAGGTGGGAGGGGTCTCTCACCTGGAGGGGCAAGTCCCTGCAACCCTGGATGTGGAGGTATAGGAGCTCCCCTAACACATAGGTGGGAGAGGTCTCCAGCCTGCCTGGGCGAGTCCTCTCTTCCCTGGTTGCGGTGGTATATGAGCTCTCCTTGACACCCAGGTAGGAGTGGTCTTGGCCTGGAGAGGCGAGACCCCTCTAATCTGCCCTTGGCGGTATACAAGATTCCCCAGACACCCAGATGGGCGGGGTCTCCTGCCTGGTGAGGCAAGTCCCCTCTATCTTGGCTGTAGCAGTATACAGCCTCCCACTGACACCCTGGTGGGAGGTTTCTCTAGCTTGATGCAGCAAGTACCCTCTATACTGGCTGCAGTGGCATATGAGCTCCCCCGACACCAGGTCTGGAGGGGCAATTCGCCTCTACCCTGGTTTAGTTGGTATACAAGCTACCTGAGATACAAAGGTGGAAGGGATTTACAGCCTGGATAGGCATTCCTCTGTACCTTAGCTGTTGCAGTACAGGAGCTCTCCTGACACCCAGTTGGGAGGAGTCTCCCACCTGGAGGGTAGAGGCCCCTGGACCCTGCCTGTGTTGGTATAGGAGCTCATACTGTAACCCAGGTTTTAGTTGTCTCCTGACTGGAGGGGTGAGTCCCCTCTATCCTGGCTTTGGAGAAATGGGAGCTCCCCCTCACACCCAAGGGGGAGGGGTCTCTTGCCTTGAGTTTCGAGTCCCATCTACAATGGTTTCGGCTGAATAAGAATTCCCCCTGAAAACCAGGTGAAATGGGTCTCCAGCCTGGAGTGGTGAGTCCTCTCTACCCTGGCTAAGGTGGAATTCAAGCTTACCCTGGTACTAAGATGGGAGGTGTCTCTCACCTGGAGGGGCGAGTCAGTTCTCCCCTGGCTGCTGTTGTATATGAGCTCCCTGAGACACCCATGTGGGAGTGGTCTCCTGCCTAGAGGTATGAGTTCCTTCTACCCTGGAGGCAGTGGTGTAGGAGCTCTCACTGACACCCAGTTGGGAGGGTTCTGCAGCAAGTAGGAGTGAGCCCCTCTACCCTGGCTACAGAAGTGTCAGAGACCCCCACATACCCACATAGGAGGGGTCTCCAATATGGAAGGGCAAGTCCCCTCTACCTTGGCTGCTATGGAATATGACCTCCCCTGACACCCAGGTGGGAGGAGTCTTTTTGCCTGGAGGGGCGAGTCCCCTCTACCCTGGCTGCAGTGGTATACAAGATTCCCCAGACATCCAGGAGTGAGGGTTCTCCTGCCTGGAGGGGCGAGTTCACTTCACCTGGCATGTGGAGGTATATGAATTCCCTCAGACATCCTGTTGAAAGGGTTCTACCACCTGGAGGGGTGAGTTCCTGTTTTCCTGGCTGCAGCTGTATAGGAGCCCCCCTATAAACCCAGGTGGGAGGGGTCTCTTGCCTGGAGGGGCAAGTCCCCAGTACACAGGCTGAGGCAGGATACAAGCTAGCCTGGACTCCAAAGTGGGAGAGGTCTCTCGCCTAGAGGAGCCAGTCTGCTCTACACGGGCTACAGAGGTATAAGAGCTCCCACAAACAACCATGTCACTTTTCATTCACCCAGGCCCAGGTGCTAGTGCTTGACTCTCCATTACTGGGCCCAGCTCCTAGCTTGATCACCTGGCTGCACTTCTCCAGAACCCTATCAATGTTCCTTGGTTTTAGGCCCCTTTTACTGGACCCCTCCTGTGACTCACCTCTCTTCCTCTTATGCTGAGGTATCCTGGCACTGCCAAGACCCTCTGCTCCCCCTGCTTCTTTATACCCCACCCCAAACTCTACACCACAGGTATCACCTTACTGTGCTCACTTTTGCCACTTATTTGGTCCAGGTCCCTCTCTGAGGATTTACTCACCTGGGGCAGATGAGTGGAATTGGCTGGCCTCTATACCCAGAATTCTCCCAGTGGGAAACACAGGCCTGCCACTGGCCTGTGTCCACTTTGCAGCTGGAAACTTGATGCCTGGCTGTTAACATGTGACTTGCTTCAACCCATCCCTGAGAGATCCCCGCCCTTCTCTCCAGTGCCCTCTCGCCTTGCATGTTGCCTCTACCCTAACCTAGCCTTCCCTAACCTTGGTCCATTGTGCTCAGGTCCCAGGGCCTGGCTGCTCGCCTAAGCCCCTGGCCACTTTTCTCATGTCCTTTAAAGTAGCATGGAATTTCTTTGTATTGGGTCTGACCTGGGGGTCTCTGGCTTGTGCCCACCAGCGGGCTCCCCTAGGTGCCCCTTGCACTTTTCTCTGTCTTCTGATCCTCGTGCAAAACCTTTATTGCCTTCCCCTCACGAATTCCCTAGGCGCTTGAGGGTCTCCTTCTCTCTGGGGTCTCTCATGTATGATCGGTCTTTTGAGTCCCTTTCCTGGGCTGCTGGCTTGGTCCTGGGTCTCACCCCTCTGAGCACCCACCAGGACCCCCTGCCATGCCCTCCCGTTGCCTTCCTCCTGTCCCCCTTCCTTGCCAGGCATTCTTTGCCAGGTTCATGGCCCTGGATTCTAATATGGACCAGCACACCATATGGGAAACAGAGCCCTGCCCCTTGCCTAGTCCCATGCTCTTTTGGTGCTTAATCCTGAACCCAGAACCCTGAAACCTGGCAGTGGCCCTGGGCCTGTAACTACCTTCCCCTGTTGTCTCCCCTGCCTTCCCGCCCAAGTCTTGTCCACTGTCCTGAGCCCCCTGCTCCAGCCCCAGTCCTTGGCTCTCCATTTGCTATCCTCGCTCCTTGCTTGAGCCTCTGATGGCCCTTGTTGCTCAGAGCATGCCTGGGCATTGACTATGGGCTCCTTGCTTGGGCTGCTCCCCTGCTCCCCTTGGTGTTCCTTCACTAGAGTCCACTAGTGCTGCCCGCCTGCCCAGACCTGCCCTTCCCTGTTCTCTCCTGGCATGAGCCTTTCTCTAGGTATTAACCTGGGCTCCTTGTTGGGTTCCAGGACCTACTCTACCAGCACCCATCCTCTGGCCTTTCCCACTGTGCCCTTCTTTGGGCCTCCTTTCATTCCTGTCCCTGCCAAGCCCTCTTCCCTGATCCCTTTCCCAGCATTCACACCCACACCAGTGGAGTGGACCTGGCCTATTGTTCCCCCTGGATCCCTAAGGGAAAAGGTAGTCCTGCCCCTTGCCTGGTCCCTTTGGCCTCCTTCAGCCTGGGTCCTGATCCCCAACCCTGACACCTGTCCATGGACTGGGGCCTTGAGCCTTCTTTCCTATGCGCCACCAGCTCCCCACTCTCCTCTCCCTACCCTCCCTAGCCCTGCTCTGGTCCAGGTGCCGCCCTGAGGATCTACTTACCTGGGGCAGAAGAGTGAAATTGGCCTGCCTCTGTGACCTGAAGGCCTTGTGCAGACCTTCCTTTGCTTGATCCCCTCCTTTCCCTCCCCTGTCTTCTCCCCTTGCATGCTGCCCCTAACCCAACCCAGCCCTACAGAACCCTCACCCATTGCAGTCCAGTTTTCAGGCCTGGTTCCTCTCCTAGGCCCCTGACTGTGTTGGTTCATTGTGTCGCATGGCTTTACAAGGCATCTCTTCGTGTGGGCTTGGATGTGGGGGCCCTTTCTTGTGATACCTACCTCACTCCCCTGGTGCCCCTTGTGCCCCCCCACACACCCGCCAGCTATTTCCTCATCCTAGCGTCATCCCTTCCATTCCCTTCTTTGCTCTTGTGCGGTCCTTGCTTCTTGGGTCTCTCATCATCTTGAGTCAGGTCAGTAGCTTGCCTGGACTCCTTGCTTGGTTCCTGGCTCTCACCACTCTCCACAGCCACTGTGACATTTTTTAAGCCCTCCCATCACCTTCTTCCTTGCCCCCTTCTCTTGCCAGCCACCTTTGCTCAGTCCCTGGTCCTAGATTATCATCTGTGCCAGTGTGACTTATAGGAAAAAGAGACCTGCGCCTGGCCTGGGGCCTTTGCTCTCCCTGGGCCCTTGGTCCTGCCCCCAGAACCCTGAACCTGGCAGTGGCCCTGGGCTTGGAGCTTGCATCCACCTTGTTAGATCCCCTGCCTTCTCTCCCCACCCTTTTCCACTTACCTGAGACCACTGCCCCAGGCCTTGGCTCTTCATTTCCTGGACTGGCTCTTCACTTGAGCCTCTGGTTGCACTTCTTGCTCAGGGTTTTCCTGGGCTTGGTGTGTGGGCCCCTCTCTAGGGCTCTTACCCTGCTCCCCTTGGATTCCTGGTACTGCAGTACCCTACTGCAGCCCCACCTTACCGGCCCCGCCCTTCCTTGCTCTCCCCTGACCTGGGCCCTCCTCTAGGTCCCTAACCTGGGCTCTGTGCTTCCACATTCCACCCACACCAGTCCTCTGGCCCTTCAGGCTGTGCTCTCCTTTGGCCCTCCTGTCTCCCTGTTACTGCTAGGCCACTTTTCCTGATCTCTTTCCTAGGATACTTACACAGGCCAGGAGACTGGACCAGGTCTGTTGGCCCTGCAGGCTCCATTTTGTTAAACATAGCCCTTCCACTTTCATAGGCCACTTGGCATCCCTATGCCCGGGTCCTGCTCCCGGACGCTGACATCTTGCAGTGGACCTGAGCCTTGAGCCTCCCTCCTTTGCACCACCAGCTCCCTGCCTTGGCTCCCTCCTCTCAACAGCCCTGTCCATTTTATTGTGCCTATGGCCCCAGCTCTTGTACTTTGCTCTCCGTTCCTGGGCCTGGCTCCTTGCTTGAGCCGCTGGCTGCCCTTCTCGTAGACCCTGCTCATGTACCTTGATTTCTGGACCCTTACTCAGGGCCCTGATATGTGTCCCCTCTGTTTTCCTTCTACTGTGTTATCCTGGCACTGCCTGGACTCTTCCCTTCATTGCTTCTGCCTAGACTGGGCTCCTTGATTGGGTCCTCCCTCACACTGATTTCCACCAAATGCGGACAAAAGACATTTGCTCACAGTCTCCTCCTTTGGTCCTCCTTTGCTTCTGGTCCCTCTCTGAGGATCTACTCAGCCAAGGCAGACTACTGGCCTCTAAATCCTGAAATATCCCTATGGAAACACAATCCTGCACCTCATCTGATCCCCTTTGCTGCCAGAAACCTAACACTTGGCAGTGGAACTGTGCTTTGCACCAGATATTCCCTGTGCCATTCCCTCCATTTCTTCACCTTCCCTCTGGCCTTCAATGCTTCTACAACAGCAACCCAGCCCTCCCTGACCCTGAACCTTCAACTGACCCTGTGCCTGAGTCATGTGGCATCCTGTGTCTTTGCCAGGTGTCATTCTGTATTGGGCCCCCTAGCATGTTTTTCTTGCTTTGCCCTGTGTTTCCAGCTGATTCCTCCTTCTCATGTCACTCCTTTCTTCCCATCCCCTTGTGTTTTAACTGGGTGCACCCAGGAGCCTCCTGCTCTTTGGGTCCCTCATTTTTGGTCAGTCGGGTGAGACCCTTGCCTGGATTCCTTGCTTGCATCGTGGCTCTGGGCATTCTCCACACCCACCATGATTCAGCGCCATGCCCTCCCTCTTCCTGGGCCCTGTCCCTTGCCAGGCTCCTTTTGCCCATTCAATGGCCCTGAAATCTCATCTGAGCAAGAGCACCTTTTGGAAACAGAGCCCTGCCCCTTGCCTGGGCCCCTTGCTCTCCTTTGGCCCTTGGTCTTGAAAATGGAACTTGGACACCTGGCAGTGACAATGGACCTTGAGCCTGCCTGTCGCCTCTCGAATCCCCTACCTTCCCTCCCTGGCCCTGTATACTATCCTTAGCTACCAGCCCCAGCCTTGACCTTCAGCTCTCACTTCCCTGGCCTGGCTCCACCCTGGAGCCTCCGGTGCCCCTTCTTGCTCCCAGCATCCCTGGGCTTTGACTTTGCCCCCCTCACTTGTACCGATTTTCTGCTTCCCTTGGATTCCCTTCCTTGCAGAACCCTAATGCTGCACGCCTGCTCAGTCCTGCCATTCCCTGCTCTTCCCTGGTATGGCACCACATCTAGGTCCCTAGCCTGGTCTCCTTTTGGGGTCCTTGTCCCCAACCCAACAAGATACATTCTCTGGCCTATTCTTCTGTGCCCTTCTTTGGACCTCCTGTTGTTCCTGTCCCTGCTGTGCCTTTTTTCCTGAACCCTTTACTAGGATGCACACCAGGGCCAAGGACTTGACCTGGCCTTTTGGCCCTTTGAGCTCCCTTTGGGAAAATGTAGCCCTGCCTTTTGCTTGGGCCTTTTGGCCTCCATCACCCAGGCCCTACTCCCCATTCTTAACACCCACCACTGGACATGGTATTTGAGCCCTTTATTCCCTGTGTCACCTACTCCCATTTCTATTCTCCCTCCCCTCCACAGTCCTGTCTGTTTTCATGAGACACCAGCCTAGGTCCTGCCTCTTGGCTCTCCATTCTTTGATCTCTTCCCTTGCTTGAACCCTTGGATGCCATTCTGGATTATCCTGTCCCTGTCCCGTGTTTTCAGGCCCATTTTTCCCTCCCACTTCTGGGCCTCGCTTCTGTTCCCCTTGTACTGTAGTATCCTGGCACTGCCTGTACCCTTCCCTCCCCCTGTATCTCCCTAGCATGGGATCCTCTAAGAGATCCTGGCACCCCACCGACCCCGACCCCAATTCTGGATGCAAGGTATCCCCTCAAAATGCCCTCCTTTGGCCCTCCTTTTGTTCTGGTCTCTGTGAGGTTCTACTCACCTGGGGAAGAGGAGTGGAATTGGCTGGCCTCTGGGCCCTAAAGGTTCTCTATGAGAAATGCAGCCCTGCCTTTCACCTGGGCCCCTTTCAACTTCCAAACTTTGAAACCTGGCAGTGGACTTGGGCCCTCTACTGACATCACCCTGTACGATCTTCTCCCTTTCCTTTCCTATCATCTAGCCTTGCATGATGCCCCTGCGCCAACCCAGCTCTCCCTAACCCTGATGTTTCATGCTCCAGTTTCCATACCTGGCTGCTTGCCTGAGCCCTGATCCCTGTTCATCTGGTGGTGTGGCATTGCAAGTTGTCACTTTGCTTTGGGGAGTACCTGGTGTTCCTTGTTTGGGCCCCTTAGTGCACTCCACTGAGTGCCCTTTGCTCTGCCCTCTGTTTCCACATGCTAGAGCTAACCCTTCCTCTCCTTCCACTTGCACTTTCCCCTGGAGTACTGGCCTCCTGCTGCTTGGGTTTCTAATGCTCTGTTGGTGGGATTGATCCCTTGCCTAGAATCCTGGCTTGGGTCCTGGCTCTTGCCCATTTCTGTACCCCCTGCGACCCACCACTCTGCCCTCCTGTCATTCTTCTCATGGGCCCAATCCCTTACCAGGCCCCCATCTGATCAGTGCACCTCATGGGAAAGAGAGCCCTGTCATTAGCCTTGGACTCTTGCTCTCCCTGGGCCCTTGGAAAACTGAGTCTTGACAATGGCCCTAGGCCTGGAGCCAGCCTCCCCACTGCTATAAGCCCTGTCTTCCCTCCTCTACCATGTCCACTGTCCTGATCCCCATGCCCCAGGACTGGCCCTTGACTCTCGATTTCCTGGCCTTTCTCCTCACTTGAGCCTCTGGTGACTCTTCTTGCCCTGTGCTTCCCTGGGCTCTTATTGGGGGCCCCTCATTTGTGCTGCTTCCCCACTCCCTTGGCTTCCTTGCATGGCAGAACCCTAGTGCTGCCTACCTGCCCAGCCCCACCTTTCCCTGCTCTTTCAGGATGGGGCCCTCCTCTAGGTCCCTAGCCTGGTATCCCTGATGGGGTCCTGCCCCCACCCCATCAACAGGCATCCTCTGACACTATCTGTTTTGCCCTTCTTGGGACCTCCTGTTGTCACTCACCCTGTAGTGCCCCTTTTCCTGATCCCTTTACCAGGATGCTCACCAGGGCCAGGGGACTAGATCTGGCCTTTGGCCTTGCAGGCTCTCTTATGGAAAATGTAGCCCTTCCCCTTTTTCTGGACCCTTTGCCCTCCCTCAGACCAGGCCCTGCTCCCCAACCCTGAAACCCATCAATGGACCTGGGCCTTGAGACCTCCCCTCCCTGCACTACCTGCACCCCTTTCTCCCCTCCTTCCACTCTCTTTC
>KZ295715.1:145347-189933 GCA_002406435.1 Spermophilus dauricus | reverse complement strand
TTTCCCTGTCTGTTTGCATGGGACCCCTGCCCGGGCCAGCGCTCTTGGATCTCCATTTCTTGGCCTGGCTCCTTGCTTGAGTCTTCCCTTCTCCAGGACCCTGTCCCTTTCCCTTGATTTCAAGACAATTTATCTAGCTCGCTCCTTTGCCTCCCCTCTGTTCTCCTTGTATTGAAGTGTCACCCCTTCCTCCACAGAAAAGTCTTAACTGAGCTTCTCTAGAATTATTCACCATGGCTCTTTGTAGGACTGCCAGCAAAAGAGTCTCTGCAATAGAGTTCAATGTTGATTAACTTTCTTTTTTCCTATTCCCTGTTTTACTTTGTCACTGCATGAGAAGATACCAGAATTCCAGGTGCTGGGGAACCCTAACTAGTTTTTCCACAAACATATCCATTATAGTAGTTTGTAGAAATGTGTAAACAAGGCCATTGGCCTTGAGCTGGGTTTTACAGAGATGTCTACATTTTTACCATAAGTTACCAACTGGGCTTCATTGTAACACCTGGAAGGGAGAGGAAAAATGGGGAAAAGAAGATCTCCCTGTCTCACGAGTTGTCTTTGAAGAGTTAAGTTGCCCAAAACAGTGAAAGAAAAAGCTGCTTTTATGTGAACTTTTTCAAACTGTGAACATCTGAACCTGTTTCATTACATACTGAGTATAAAATTCTGAAACTATCTAAACTTGGGATTCATGGGATTGATTGATTACAGTAAAAGCTGTGCCCTCTGAGCCTGGCTGCAGCCAAATAAAACTGTTTCCTGCTATTTTTTGGGGCCTTGACTCCTTCGTCCCTAAAACATTTGTGAGAACCTAGATGGGACAGAGGACATAGGGAAGGCTATTGTGCCTCTCTTGACTCTGGGGACCTACTTCCCTAGGGAAGTGGGGGACAAAATTCCCCTTGGTGCACCCAGGTCACTCTTGGAATGAAGGAGGCTTGACTCACTCAGCACCTTGGGGCTCCCATCCCAGAGCACAAAGGGACCCACAGGCAGCAAAAAACAGAATTAGGGTTTTGGAGTACTGCGCTACTGAACAGTTAGGACCTAGGTCCATTTGTTTTTGAAGCCCACCTGACATACCCTTTGAGGCCTAAGCAGTGGAAGAGAGGCTTGATCAACCTCTGTTGGGTCCTGAGTATTCTTCAAAGTGGTTGGAGCTGAAACAGACCTGGGGTGTCACCTAAGTAGACTGTGTTTGGGATCAGCAAGCAGAGGGGAAACCATGATGTACTTTTTCTTTGGTTTGGAGTTGTTGGTATTTGGGCAGTGTAGAAACTTATTTCTGACCATATCTGTGGGAAAAGTATGGGAATGAGACAGACAAAGGAAGTTTCCTACCCAACCTCAGGGCCCAAGTGTGTATGGAGTCCTGATCTGAGGTTCCATGTCACTTCATACCAGTCTATGGTAGAATTTCACCAAGCAACATCTAGGTGAAAGCTCCAAGTCAGGGGTTGATACTGACCTGCAAGGCTAAGAGGGCCCTAAGTCCCTGCAAAGGCAAAAGCCAGAGATAGACAAAGCTTGTCCTAAATGTGCAATGCTGATACAGGGTGGAAAATGGGAGGCACACAAATAAAACTGTGCCTTTTGAAATGTTTGTTAGAAAAATTTAGGAAGGTTTTCCTGGCAACTGTGGTTTGAAACTCAGGTCACAAATGTGGCATACTCTCTGAATTATAATGGCCCACCCAAAATGTGGGCTCGGCAGCAGAAGGATTTTCAAATGAGAGAGTAGTTGCTCAGGTCCTTTTGATTATTGCTGGAGTCCCTGAACCATTTCACTTACATTGATTGCTGTCAAGAGATAGTACAGAAACAGTTCCTTTGTTTGAGAGCCTCTCTTGATGGACAGTCCACGCTGATGTTAGCCAGGAGAATAGTGGTCTCTAAGACCCAGAGGAAAGCATCTAACCAGAATACCCGATGGAGGAAAAACAGGAAGGGAAACAGTTTTCCCCATGATCCAGAAGAGGACCCACCATATTATGTGCCACTCTACCCAACTTTGCTACGACCAATGGGACAGCAAACTGTCCCCTCAGCCCTGTCATCCTCAGAAGCAACAAATGATGGCCCCCAATACAGGCTATCCCTTCCTCTTTGGTGTCCTCAGAGCCAAAGGCTTCTTATAACCAAAGACTGTTTAACCTTCCAAGATTAAAGTGGGATATTTGTTCAAAGACCAGAGCCACAACCCAGATGAGAGCACTCCAGATGCCTCTGAAAAGGACAAAAGGGCCTGCCTATATTGACCAGAGGAAAACACATGAGGGTGACAAGGAAGTTTTGTGTGCCAGTGTTTCACCACCATTGTGCTCATAAGCTGGAAAAATCATACTTCCTCCTACATGGAGAAACCCTGGACCATTACTGATCTGATGGAGCCCATTATCCAGACCTAAGATGGGGCCCAACAAAAAATAAGTATAAAAATAAAGAGATGTAAAGAAAATCTCAGAGGAAGTCTAAGAAAAAAAATAAGAAATAAACTGTGCTCAAAAGTTAGAAGGAATCGGAGCCAGCCCTAATCCGTACCCTAAGCCAGAGTGCATCTGCAGACAAACAGAGCCAAGCAAAGTCTCTCGCTGCTCCAGCATCTCCTCTCTTGCAACGTTGATAGCCCTGGACATTTCTCTGGACACCACATCTACCTAAGGACCCTCTGCCTTATGAAACTGGAAATAATTATCAAAAGAGTTGTGCCCAACTTACTCAGAGCTGAGTGTCCAGGCCACTGCTGCTTCTGCCCCTCTCCCTGCCAGGAGAGGAGGGGCACCATGCAAGAATAGCTACCACAATGCAAGTTTGTCAAGGAAGAGATGCAGAGGCTCAAGCAACAGGTGTCCAAAGCAGCTTTTGTGGAACAGGCTCAGAGGATAATTTGCCAAAAATTATAAACTGGCTTTACTGAGAAATGTGCCAGAAAGTTGATGAAGATGGCAGTTTTCCTCAATGGAGACCCAGAGGCTCAAAGGCAGGTAGACCAAAAAGATAAATAGTAGGACAGATCTCCTTACACCTGCCCTCATCACAGACCTCGAGATCACTCAAAGGGGGATCTCACTAGAAAAAAAGCCAATGGTCCAAATGTTTGTAAGAAAACAAAAAACAAAAAAAAACAAAAACAAACAAAAACATGGCCAGACAAAAGTGGAAGGCTCCAGTGGCCCCGGCAAGCAAGCGCCCACTGCTATGCTCAAATAAGCCTTGAACAGAGAAGTAATGAATGTCTTTTTTTTCCACAGCCTTTGGCCCCAACCCCTCCTTTCAATTTCTTCCCACTTGCTCGGAAGTTGATGATTGACAAATATGGCAGGGGTCAGATAGACACACATAATTGCATTTGATGCACAGGACCCAGTGCCTCAGGAGGGCTCAGCTGCTGCAAGCCCCAGAACGAACTAGAAATATATTAATGTTAATACCCGATAGTGGACCATAGGGTGCACACTCCAGGAGGACATGCCATCCTGGCTCTATGTCACAACCTGTGAACCATCAATTGGAAGGGACACAGAGCCCCATGTACCAAGGCATAGCAAACAAAAACACAAGTGGGGCAGCTACTATAAACAATTAGAACAGGCTCCCACCCATCAAGAGGAGAAAGCCACACATACAAAGAGCAAAACCTAGGTGAGCACAATGTGGCTGCAACACCAGGACAATGCAGGGAACCTGCCCTCCATACTTGGCAGATGGCTCACCGTGAGATAGACATAGGTGTGTTTTATACAAATGATGTCCAGGTCATAAATCTCTGTTAAGATTTACATTAGATTTGAGAGTTGGAGCATCTCAGTCACCAAGATCCTACACCAGGAGATATCAAAAAATTCCTGCATCTTAAAGCACCAGAGGATCTATGTACGCACCCCTTCCCTAAATGAGAGTTCTCTCAGAGGCTTGAGGACACCATCCTTGGTATAGTTCTAGAATCTGACTTAAAAGCCCATATCTATCAAGAAAAAGGTCAAATAATTTGGTTACCATCTGACTCAGCAACAGAACAGACAATAGCCACTGGGTCTCAAAAGAAACAGGGAATCTGCTCAATTCCATTCCTTTCAACGAGCCATCAGACTAGAAAATTCATGGGGGCTACCAGATTCAACCATATATGGATCCCCAACTTTCAGTTATAGCAAATCCCTCTGTGAAATCACAAAGGGGGGAGAATGGGATCCTGTAATATGGAGGCCAACTAAGCAAACAACCTCCTGGACATTAAACAAGCACTCCCAGTGCATCTGGACTAGGGCTCACTGATCTCCAAAAAGTTTACTTTCTGTATGTCCAGGAACAGTGTGGAACGGCTGTAGGAACTTTGCCATGGACATCTATCCAAAAAGTTGGGATCTGTAGCCCAACACTGGCCACCTTGTTTATGAGCCCTTGCAGACACAGTTCTTCTGGTCTTTGAAGCTGATAAACTGGAAATGGGACAAAAATTGGCTTTCAGTGTTACTCATTTATTGTTGATATTGGTAGAGTACAAAGGACAATATTGGTTGACTAATGGTCAATACCAGAGCATGTTATGTGAAAACCCATGGATCCATGTGGAAGTCATCCAGACTCTGAACTCAGCAATATTGCTGCCCATTGGACCTGGATAAACTGATCACAACTGTATTGAAGTCATAGATGAAATTTTCTCCAGCAGAACACACCTTGAAGACGATTCCTCAGGAACCCTGATGTAGAGCACTTCACAGATGAAAGCAGTTTTATAAAAGATATGGTATGTTTTGCTGGATATGCAGTGGTCACTCTGGACTCCTGTGTCAAGGCAGAACCTTTGCCTCAGGGAACTTCAGCACAAAAAGCAAAACTTATTGTTTTGACTCAAGCACCTCAGTTGACAGAAGGAGTGTGTGTGGATATTTACATAGACTCAAAATATGCGTTCACTACTCTTCATGTTCATAGAGCCTTATGTAAGAAAAAGGGGCTCATTAACTCAGGAGAAAAAAAGGCATGGTGTATGGGCAAGAAATTCTTAAACATGTGGATGCACTGTGGGCTCCCAGGTAAGTTGTGATTATATATTGCCAAGGTCATTGAAAGGGAAACACTGCGGTTTCTTAGGACAACTGGAGAGCTGACAGAGAGGCCAGATTAGTTGTCTGCAAGAAATGAGAAGAAAATACAGTCTCAGGTTTAAAGGCTGTCCTTCTGCCTGGATGACTATTTATCAGAATGGGAGTCAACATACACCCAACATGAACATAAATGGTTTAAGACTGAAAAAGAAAATGTTCTCCCAGGAAGATGATGGAGATATTGTGATGGCTGCCATAGCCATCTTGGAGATTCTATCCCCAGCCTTTATCAAACAGTTCCACAGGAGAACACGTTGGATATACAGCACTTGAGATGGTTCTGAGTCAACAATTCTTTGTCCCCTGGCTCACAAACTTCACGTAGATATTATGAAAAAAAAATGTGAGGTTTGTGCTCACAACAATCCTTGTCAGGAGTCAGAACTCCCACCAGGAATCCAAACTATAGGAGGAACACCTTTTGAAGGCTTGGAAGTAGACTTCACTGAACTACCACACTCATGGGACTATAAGTACTTTTGTTTTTTATGTGTTCCTACTCTGACTGGGTGGAAAACTTTCCAACCCACCCTGAAAAGGATAAGGAAATAACAAGGATGCTTCTCTGGCAAATGATTCCAGATTTTTTATCCCAATCACTATTGGCTGAGACAATGGCCCAACTTTTGGTCAGAGGTAATATGATTACTGACCAAGAGTTTAAACATCAGATGGAAGTTACATACTGCCTATAGGATGCGAAGTTCCGGTAAAGTTCAAAGGATGAACAGGACTTTAAATTTCAATTGGGTAAGCTATGTCAGGAGACTCACATTGTGAGGAACTTCTCCCTACTACATTTTGAGGATCAGATCCACTCCCACTAGGAGGACTGGATTCTCTCCTTATAAGATAATGTACATGAGGTCCCCCTCTTATTAGGTAACCATTGGGGCACTCAAGAGAGATAGGTGAATTCACCCTGAGATGACAGTTTCAGGCCTTAAGGAAGACTTTACAGGTTCTCAACTAATGGTTTTGAGAAAGACTGCCACTCAGTTTGACCACAGATGCACACTCCGAAAAGCCTGGAGATTGATTCTGGGTCAAAGAATGGAATATTCAAACACTGAAACTTCTTTGGAAGGGTCCTTTCCTGTTATTTTATTCACCCCAACTGCAGGCAAGTTTACAGAAATAGGTCCCTTGATTGACTACACCAGACTCAAGCTTGCAGTTGCATATTGGGTGTGCACTCTAGATGCTGCTACACACTTGAAGCTGACTGTCTAGAAAAAAAGGAGCACCAGAGAAGCTTGAGGGTCAAAAGAAAAACAGCCCTGCCCCAGTAACTCTGCAAGTTGACTGGTGTATGCACAGCTGAAGCTTGTGGAGATTACAGCCCTGCTTCAGCCACACAGGAGGGACTTGCTGATCAATGCACCATGAAAGATAAACTTCCCACCAGGACAAATGAATGCTTTCAACCCTTAAGACAGTTCTTATAATGTAATGCATTGGTACCCCTTTCTTCTAGATATATACATAATTCTCAGATTTTTGCTACTGGTTTGGTAACAGTAAATCCTACTTACTGGACACTGGGTAAATAAAAAATAATTTATACTTTTTTAAATGCTTATATAAATTTTCTAGAAGTTGTTTACTGTTTTGCTTTGTTAATTTATTCTGTTTAACTTATACTAACCAAAACATTATTCAATTATTTAGTTTGGTTTCCTTTGATAACATTAAGAGGTTCTGTTCTACTCCTATTCCAACCATGGATATGATATCATGTTATCTATATGTCAATACAAAAGAGGTCCATTGGGAAGTAACTTGATTTAGGAGGTCACCAATCTTGGGGTAAAGATAACTGGCCACCCCAGATCATCATTCCCACTTATGGTCCCACTACCTGGGCACAAAATTTCAGTTGGAGTTATAGAACTCCTATTTACATTTTAAACAGAATTATTCACTTACAAGCTGTACTAGAAATTATTATTCATCAGACTTCCACAGCCTTAGACCTTCTAGCTACAAAAGAGACCTGACACAAGTGGCTAACTATCAAAACCGCTTGGCATCAGATTACCTACTGGCTGAGGAAAGAGAAATATATGGAGAGTTCAAAAGCTCAGATTGTTGCATCCAAATGGATGATAATAGACGAACAGTTAAAAATATAGCCAACATCACAAGAGAACTAGCATATGTCCTAGTTCATACCTAGAAGGGCATTAAAGTTTGGGTAGCAAACATGCTTTTGTAAGATGGTTTTCAACTCTTGGTAAATTTAAAAGCTTAACTGGCATAGTGGATATTCAGCTGTTAACCTGTCCATTGCTCCCATGTTTGGCTCCACTGTGCATTAAAACTATTGGGTCGACTAAAGAAGCTGCTATTGAAAGGATGATAACAACTATGGTTTTGACATTGTATAAGGCTTTAAGCCAAGATAATGGTAAAGATGCTCTGAAATTTAAAGGAATATATTATGGGGAGAATCATTAAAGGGGGAATTGATGTGGCACCCCCTTTCTCCACAGAAATGTCTTACCTGGGATTCTAAAGAAACCTCACCATGGCTGATTTTAGGACTGTCAGGAAAAGAGTCTCTGAAAAGAGTTCAATGTAGATAAATGTCCTATTTTCCTGTCACCTTGTTTTACTTTGCCACTGGCCGAGAAGATACTAGCACTCCTTTACTAGTTTTTCACAAACATATCCTGTAGTATAATAGTACAGTAGTTTGTAGAAATGTGCAAACAAGGCTAATGGCCTCGAGCTGGGCTTCACAGAGATGTCTACATTTTCAAGATATGTTACCAACTGGGCTCCATGATAACAACTTGCAGGGAGAGGAAAAATGGGAAAAAGAAGCTCTCCCTACTCAGGTGTTGTTTTTGAATAGTTAACTTGCCCAAAACAGTGAAAGAAAAATCTGCTTTTATGTTAACTTCTGCAGATTGTGAACTTCTGAGCCCCTCCACTTACATGCTAGGTATAAAATTCAGAATCTCCCTGCATCTGGGTTCAGGGGAATGATTGATTACAGTAAAAGCCGTGCCCTCTGAGCCTGGCTGCAGCCAAATAAACTGTTTCCTGCTATGTTAGGTGCCTTGCCTCATTTGACCCTACAACAATACTGTGATATCCTGGCATTGCCTGGACTCTCCCTTCCCACTGCTTCTTCCTAGGATGGGCTTCAAGAATGGGTCCTGACTCCCTACCAAACCCCGAATTTCAGCACAAGTTATGCCCTCACAGTGCCTTCCTTTGGCACTCCTTTGTCCAGGTCCCTCTCTGAGGATCTATACATCTGGGGCAGAGAAGTGGAAGTGGCTGGCCTCTGTCCACTGAAAGCCTAATGCCATCGTTGCCCTGCCCAATCTCCTCCCTTCAATACCTGGCCCTCTAGCCTTCCATGCTGCTCCTACCACAACTCAGCGCTCAAAACCCTGATGTTTTGCACTACAATTCCAGGACCAGCCACTCAGCTGAGCCCCTGATTGTGTTCCTTTTGTCGTGTTGCTTTCCCTGTGATCTCTTGTTATCGGGATAGACCTGGGGGCCCCTTGCTTGTGTCCGCTATTGACCTCCCCTCCTTGCATTTTAGCTGCCCTCTGTCTGCTCATTCTAGCACTGCCCCTTCTTCTTCTTCCCCTAGCACTTTCACCTGGCGAATGAGCTTCCTGCTCCTCGGGTTCCTAATCCTCTTTTGGGTGGGCTGATCCCTTAGCTGGAATACTTGCTTGGGTCCTGGCTCTTGCCCCTTTCCATACCCACCGCGACCCTGTGCCATGCCTTGTGGTTGCTGTGTCTGGACTAGTCCCTTGCCAGGGCCCCTTGGCCTGATCCTTGCCCCTTGATTCTCATCTGTGCCAGGCCATCTTGTGGAAACAGAGCTCTGCCCTCATGTGGGCCCCTTGCTCTCCTGGGCCCTTTGTCCTGCACCCATAACCATGACACCTGGCAGGGGCATTGGCACTCTAACCTGGCTCCCACCAACTGGATCCCTTCCCTTCCAAACCCTGTCCACTGTCCTTAAATCCCTACCCCAGCCTTGTCCCTTAGCTCTCCATTCCCAGGCCTGGCTCCTTGCTTGAGCCTCTGGTGGCCATTATTGCTCAGTACTTTTCTGGTTATTGTCTGAGGGCCCCTCACTGGGGCCACTTCCCTTCTCCCCTCAGCTCCCCTGTACTACAGTACACTAGTGCAGGCCTGCATTCCCAGGCCAGCATTTACTGCTCTCCCTGAGCCTGGGCCTTCATCTATGTCCCTTGCCTGGGCTCCTTGCTGAAATCCTGGCCCCCACTCCACTCACACCCATCCTGCGCCCCTTCAGCTTGTGCTCTCCTTCAACCCTCCAGTCTTTGAATGGGTCCTAGGAGCCTAAGCTCCCCCCCACATCCGTCAACCAGGTATCCTCTCACAGTACCATCTGTGGCCCCTCCTTTGGTCCAGGTCCCTCTATGAGGGATCTACTCACCTGGGGCAGAGGAGTGGAGTTGGCTGGCCTCGGTGTCCTGAATGCTCCTTATGGGAAAATCTCAGCCCTGCCACTAGCCTGAGTCCCCTTCATTGCCTGAACATTGAGGCAATGGAACTTGCTCCAACCCAGCCCTGAGCAATCCCCTCCTTTCCCTTCCCTACTTTATTTCCTTGTATGCTGCCCCTACTGCAACCCAGCTCTCCCAACCTTGACCCTTTGCACTCCAGTCCCTGGGCCTTGACATTCACCTGAGCCCCTGACTGCGTTCCTCATGGCCCTTTACATAGCATGGAGTCTCTTCATATTGGCTCTGACCTGGGGCCCCTTGCTTGGGCCAGCCAGAAGGTTCCCCTAGGTGCCTCTTGGCTTCTCCTGGTCCTCCCGGAGTCTCTTAATCCCCTTTCCCTTTTGCTATTTTCTGGCTCTCGAGGTTCTCCTGTCCTTGGGTCCCTCATCAACATTGATTGGGTGGGTTCCTTGCCTGGGTTCTTGCTTGGGTCCTGGATCTCACCCCTCCATGCACCAACCCCGACACCCAGCATGCCTTCCCATTACCCTCATTCTGACCCCATTCAACTGCCTGACCTCCTTTGCCAGGAACCTGTCAATGGATTTTCATCTGAGTCCGGGCCCTTATGGGAAAAAATGCCCTGCTCCTCACCTGCGCCCCTTGCTCTCCCTGGGTGCTTGGTGCTACACCAAAAAACCTGAAACATGGAGGTGGCCTGACTGTCCCTGCTGGATCCCCTGCCTTCCCTCCCAAATCTTGTACACTGTCCTGAGCCCCCTGCCAAAGCTCCGGCCCTTGGCTCTCAGTTCCCTGGCCTGACTCCTTGCTTGAGCCTCTGGTGGCCCTTCCTGCTCTCTGCTTTTCTGGGAATTGTCTGAGGGCCATCTCTGGGGCTGCTTCCCTGCTACCCTTGTCTTTTCTGTACTGCAGAACTCTAGTGCAGCCCCACCTTCCCATGCTGGGGTTCCTTGCTCTTCTCTGGCCTGCGTCTTCCTCTAGGACCCTTGCCTGGGCTCCTTGCTGGGATCCTCACCCCCTCCCCACTCACACCTGACCTGCGGCCCTTCAGGTTGAACTTTCCTTCGGCCCTCCAGTGGTTTTTGTATCTGCAAGGCCTGCTTTCCTGAACCCCTTCACAGGATGCTCACCTGGGTAAGGTGACTTCACCTGTCCTCTTGGCCCTGCAGGCTCCCTTTGAAAAAATGTAGCCCTGCCCCTTGCCTGTGCCCATTTTCCTCCCTCAGCCCTGGACCTGCTTTTGAACTCTGACACCCTGAAGTAGACTTGGGCCTTGAGCCCTCCTTCCCCTGTGGCACCTGCTCGTCTTTCTCCCCTCTCTCAATTCCTTATCCATGTCCTTTTTCATTCATCCAACCCCAGGTGCTAACACTTGGCTCTCCATTACTGGGCCCAGTTCTTTGCTTGAGCCTCTGGCTGCCCTTCTCGAGGACCCTTTCCCATCCCTTGTTTTGAAGCCTCTATTTACAGGCCCTATCCTGTGCCTCTCCTCTGTTCCACTGGTGCCATGTTATTCTGGCACAGCCGGGACCGTTCACTTTCACTCCTTCTCCCTAGCCTGGGCTCCTGGAATGGGTCCTGGCTGCCAACCGACCACCCCCAAAACCTCTATGCCAGGAATACCCTCAGAGTGCCCTCTTTTGACTCTCCTTTGGTCTTCCTATCTGAGGATCTACTAACCTGGGCAGAGGAGCCAAATTGGCTGGCCTCTGTTCCCTTAAGTTTCCCTAAGGGAAAACAGCCTTGCCTCTAGCCTGAGTCACCTTTTGTTCCAGAAACTTGAGGCCTGGCAATTAACATGTAACTTGCTCAAACCCAGTCCTGAGAGATCTATTCACTTCCGTCCTCTGCCTTCTCCCCTTGCATGCTGCCCCTACATTAACCCAGCCCTCTCTAACCCTGACCCTTTGTGCTTCAGCCCCAGGGCCGGGGCACTCACGTGAGCCCCTGACAGTGTTCCTCATGACACTTGGAATAGCGTGGAGTCTCTTTCTGTTGGGTCTGACCTGGGGGCCACTTGCTTGGAAGCGCCATCTTGCTCACCTATGTTCCCATTGTGCATTTCTCTGTCTCCTGTCCTTGCAAATTCCATCCACCCCATCCCCTTGTGCTATCCGCAGGCAATTTGCAGGTCTCCTGCTCCTTGGGTCACTCATCCATGGTTGGTCCGGTTGGTCCTTTGCTTGGGTACCTGGATTGGGTCCTGGATCTTGCCCCCCAAACACCCACCAACCCCCCCCCCCGTGCACTTGGCCCCTCCTTTGGTCCAGGTCCCTCTATGAGGGATCTACTCACCTGGGGCAGAGGAGTGGAGTTGGCTGGCCTCGGTGTCCTGAATGCTCCTTATGGGAAAATCTCAGCCCTGCCACTAGCCTGAGTCCCCTTCATTGCCTGAACATTGAGGCAATGGAACTTGCTCCAACCCAGCCCTGAGCAATCCCCTCCTTTCCCTTCCCTACTTTATTTCCTTGTATGCTGCCCCTACTGCAACCCAGCTCTCCCAACCTTGACCCTTTGCACTCCAGTCCCTGGGCCTTGACATTCACCTGAGCCCCTGACTGCGTTCCTCATGGCCCTTTACATAGCATGGAGTCTCTTCATATTGGCTCTGACCTGGGGCCCCTTGCTTGGGCCAGCCAGAAGGTTCCCCTAGGTGCCTCTTGGCTTCTCCTGGTCCTCCCGGAGTCTCTTAATCCCCTTTCCCTTTTGCTATTTTCTGGCTCTCGAGGTTCTCCTGTCCTTGGGTCCCTCATCAACATTGATTGGGTGGGTTCCTTGCCTGGGTTCTTGCTTGGGTCCTGGATCTCACCCCTCCATGCACCAACCCCGACACCCAGCATGCCTTCCCATTACCCTCATTCTGACCCCATTCAACTGCCTGACCTCCTTTGCCAGGAACCTGTCAATGGATTTTCATCTGAGTCCGGGCCCTTATGGGAAAAAATGCCCTGCTCCTCACCTGCGCCCCTTGCTCTCCCTGGGTGCTTGGTGCTACACCAAAAAACCTGAAACATGGAGGTGGCCTGACTGTCCCTGCTGGATCCCCTGCCTTCCCTCCCAAATCTTGTACACTGTCCTGAGCCCCCTGCCAAAGCTCCGGCCCTTGGCTCTCAGTTCCCTGGCCTGACTCCTTGCTTGAGCCTCTGGTGGCCCTTCCTGCTCTCTGCTTTTCTGGGAATTGTCTGAGGGCCATCTCTGGGGCTGCTTCCCTGCTACCCTTGTCTTTTCTGTACTGCAGAACTCTAGTGCAGCCCCACCTTCCCATGCTGGGGTTCCTTGCTCTTCTCTGGCCTGCGTCTTCCTCTAGGACCCTTGCCTGGGCTCCCCCCCCCGTGCACTCCCCTCAGCCTCCTCCTGGCCCCCTTGACTTACCAGGCCTCCTTTGCAAGGTCTCTGTCCCTGTATTCTCACCTGGGCCAGGGTGCCTTATGGGAAATTAAGTATTGCCCCTAGCCTAGTTGCCTTGATCTCTCTGGACCTTTGGTCCTGCACTGGGAGCCCTGACAACCCACAGTCTCCCTGGGCCAGAAGCTTGCCTTCCCCCTGCTGGAATACCTGCAATTCCTCCAAAGTCTTGTCCACTGTCCTGAGCCCCCTGACCCCCTGAGCCCCCTGTGCAAGCACTGGCCCTTGGTTCTCCATTTGCTAGCCTGCCTCCTTGCTTGAGCTTCTGGGAGCAATTCTTGCTCCATGCTTCCCTGGGCTTGGACTGTGGGCCTCACTGGGGCCAGTCCCATGCTCCCCTTGGCTTCCTTGAACTACAGAGCCCTACTGTGGCCCATCTTCCCGACCCTGCCCTTCACAGCCCTTTCCTGGCCTGGGCCCTCCTGTTGGTCCCTAGTGTGGGCTCCTTTTAGGAGTCTTGGCCTGCAACCCATCAACACCCTTCCTCTGGCCATTCACGCTATTCCCTCCAACATCCCTCCTGTTCTCCCTGTTCCTGATGGACACCTTTTAAAGATCCCTTTCCCATGATACTCACCACATCCAGGGGAATGGAACTGGGTGTTTGGCCCTGTGGGCTCCCTTTGGGAAAATATATCTGTGGCCATTGCCTGGGCCCTTTGGACTCTCTTAGCCCGAGCTCTACTCCTCCATCCTGACACTCAGCAGTGAACCTGGGCTTTTAGCAATCCTATCCCTCTGCCACCCACTACCTTTATTTACCTTTCTCCACTCCCATCCCTGTCTGTTTTCATGGGACCCAGGACTGGGTCCTGGTACTTGGCTTCCCATTCTTGGGCCTGGCTCCTTGCTGAAGCCCCTGGTCATCCTTCTCTAGGACCCTGTCCCTGTCCCTTGATTTCAGGCCCCTTACTGGGCCCCCCCTCCTAGGCCTCCCCTCTGTTCCTCATGTACTGTGGTATTTTGCCATTTCCAAGACCCTCCCCTTCTCCTGCTTCTCCCTAGCCTGGTCTCCTCCAGTTTTTTCTGGCTCCCTACTGACAACCGCCCCAATCCTGGACCAAGTGTATTCCTCACATTGCCCTCCTTTGTTCCTGGTCTCTCTCTGAGGATCTACTTACCTGGGGCAGAGGAGGTGAATTGGCTGGTCTTTAGGCCCTGAAGGATGCTATAGGCAACACAGCCCTGCTTCTAGTGTGCACCCCCATTGCCGCCCAAACTTGACAAATGGTAGTAGACTTTGGCCTAGTGATGAAGTTGCCCTGGGCAATCCCCTGCCTTCCCTCTCCTGCCCTCTATCCTTGCAAGCTGCCCCTAAGCTAACTCAGCCCTTCTTCACCCTGAACCTTCGCTCTACAGTCCCCTGGCCTGGATGCCATCATGAGCTCCGTATCCATTACTCACCTTTTTTTCCTTTATCTGGTGTCTCTTCCTGTTGTGTCTGACCTGGGTGCCCCTTGATTTGGCACCCTAGCTCACTCCCCTCTGTGCCCTTTGCACAGCCATCTGTCTCCTCATCCTAGCACAGATCCTACCTCTCCTTCCCCTACTGCTTTTTTCCTGGATCTGGGTCCTCCTGATCATTGGGTCCCTAATAACTTTTTTGTGGGGTTGGCCCTTCCTGGGATTCTTGATTAGGTCCTTACTGTTGCCCCTCACTGCACCCACTGTGACCACCCACTGTGTCCTCACATTGCACTCCTCCAGACAATTGTCCCTTGCCAGGCCCTTTAGCCTGGTCCCTGGCCCTTGATATAAGATTTCCTGACAATGAGGGTTTAGGGGTCTCCTGCCTAGTGGGGTGAGTCCCCTCTCCTGGCTGCTGAGGTATATGAGTACCCCCCATAGCAAGATGGGAGGGGTTTCTTACGTGGAGGGGAGTAGACTCAAACCTGGGTAATGCAGTATAGAAGCTCCCATACACCCAGGAGGGAGGGGTCTCCCCCCTGGAGGCATGAGTTCCCTCTACACTGGCTGTGGAAGTAAAGGAGCTCACTGGACACTCAGGTGGGAAGGTCTCTGGCCTAGAGTCCCTCCTATCCAGGCTGTAGCGGTATAGGAGCTCCTGCATTCATCCAGGTGGGATGGTCTCTGGCCTAGAGGGGTGAGTCCCCTCTACCTTGGCTGTGGAGATATATGAACTCCTCCTGACCATCAGGTGGGAGGGGACTCTTGCCTGGAGGGGCGATTCCACTCTACTATGGCTGCTGCAAGAGAGGCACTCCTCTGGACACTGAGGTGAAAGTGATATTCTGCCTGGGGTTTCAAGTCTCTGCTACCCTGCCAGCAGCTGTATAGGATCACCCCCCTGGACATCCAGGTGGGAGGGTTCTCTCACCTTTAGAGATGAGTCACCTTTACCCTGTTTGTGACAGTATATGAGCTCCCCCTCACACCCATGTGGGAGGGGTCTCTTGCCTGAAGGTGCGAGTACCCTCTACCCTGTCTACAGTGGTGTAGGAGCTCTTCCTGACACCCAGGTGGGCGGGGTCTTCCACCTGGAAGGGTGAGTCCCTGTTACCCTTGCTGCTGGGTTATATGAGCTTTCCCCCCATACCCAGATGAGAGGGGTCTCCTGCCTGGAGGGAAGAGTCCCCATTACACTGGCTGGAGCAGTATACGAGCTCACCCCAACACACCCAGGTGGGCAGCTCTTCCACCTGAAGGCATTAGTCCCCTCTACCCTGGTTGCACTGGTTTACTAGCTGTGCCTGACACCCAGGTTTGATGGGTCTCTCGCCTGGAGGTGCGAGCCCCCTCAACTCTGGCTGCAGCGGTAAGGATCTTCCCCTGAAACCCAGGTGAGAGGGTCTCTGGGCCTGGAGAGGCAAATCCCCTTGACCCTGGCTGTAGTGGTATAGGTACTCCCTCCCCACACCCAGGTAGTAAGGGTGTCCTGCCTCTAGTGGTGATTCCCCTTATCCTGCCTGTAGCAGTATGTGAACTCCCCTACAACAAGGTTGAAAGAATCTTCCACCTGGAGGGCCGAGTCCACTCTCCCCTGGATCTGGTGGTATAGGAGCTCCCCCCGACACCCAGGTTATGGGTTCTCCTGACTGGAGGGGCGTGTCCCCTCTACACTGGCTGCATGGGTGTACGAGCTCCCCTAGACACCCAGTTGGCAATGATCTCCTGCCTGGAACAATGAGTCCCCTCTATCCTGGTTATGGCAGAATACAAGCTCTCCCAAACACCAAGCTGGGAAGCTTCTCCCACCTGGAGGGGCAAGTCTTCTCTACCCTGGCTGAGACAGTATACAAGCATCCCCCTACACACAAGTGGGAGCGGTCTTCTGCATGAACAGGAAAATCTCCTCTACTCTGTCTTTGACAGTATACAAGCTTCCCTGACACCAGGTGGGAGGGGTATCCCACCTGGAAGGGCAAGTCCTCTCTACTTTAGCACTTGACATATAAGAGTTCCAAGTACACAATTGTTGAAGGGGTCTTCAACCTGCAAGGCAAGTTCACTCTACACTAGTTCTAGCAGTATAGGAGCTCCCCCACACACATACCCATGTGGGAAGGGTTTCCCGCCTGTAGAGGCCTTTCTCCTCTAGCCTGGCTCCTGTAGTAATCAAGTTCCCCAGGTCACCCAGAAGGGAGGGTTCTTGCATATGGAGGGGGTAGTCCCCTCTATCCTGACTTTGGCATATATGCACTCCCCCTTGCTAGATACAGGACAGGCTGACCTAAGTTGTCTGCAGGACATCTGAACAAATGCTAGCTGCAGGATAACTCACAAACTCAAACTTACCTCTGTTTTGTCCTTTATCACCTGTTTGCCTAAAGTCTGAATACTCCACCCCATTCAAGGCTGATCACTTAACCCCCACCTCTCTAGTGTAACAGAAACCCATATCTAACCCCTGCCCCATCTGCTTAAAGGCAGAAGATGACACCTTAGCAACTACTGTGTGATCCAATCATTGTCCACCAACAAGACAGCTTGTAGACCGAGGGACCACATTAGAATTTGGCTATAAAAACTCCCTGCTGCTTGGACCCTTCTCTTGCTCTCTCTGTCTCCCTCTTTGGCTTTTACACTCATTTGCTCTCTCTCTCTTTCTTCACTTGCTCTCTCTCTTCCTCTCTCTCTCTTTTCTCCTCTTTTGCACTGCTGCAATACAGCAGTGGTCACTCTTAACTGTTTTGGTAATTTTCCTTTCATTGTTTCCAAAACCTGGGAAGAGGGTTAAAACTCACTTTTGCATCCCTCTTCCTCCAGAAGTGCCACTCATCAGACCACCTGAACCCATTTTCTCAACCTCCAGAACTACATGCACCCTGGGCCTTTGATTGGTGAGTTTCCCCTTCCTGTAGTTCTAAACCCAATGGTGGTGTCAGGAGGATTTGAAATTTGATCTTTCAGCAAACCTCTTTGCCCACCTGTGAAGAGGAAAGCACCCCACCACAGACGTCAAGGCCAAGGTGGCCCTCAGGAACTCCTTTCTTGGGCAGATTGGAGACTTCGGTTCAAAATTATTTCCCTTCCCCTTCCTAGCTGCTGGTTTACCAATATAGGTTTTGTAGGTCACCCTCAAAGGACCTTGTAACCTCTAGGAACACATAACAGAGAAGTAAAAATCACACTCAACCCAGACCTTCACAGTTTCGGTGACTCTCATAGAGTCTTAGACCTGGTACCTTTAAGACATGGCTGCTAGAGATACACTTACCCTTCCCTTCCTCTCTAGCTTCCCTCTTTCTGGCCCTGGGAGTCTGTCACCTCTTCAGCAAGGGTCCCAAAAAGCCTTGTCCAAGGTCTCCCATGATCCCTGTTCATCAAGGATGGGAGCCTCTACTGTCAGGATTTGGTGACACCCAATCTCTGCAGCTCGAACCTGTCACTAGGTACTCCTGATTTTTGGCTCTAGCGGGGACAACCCTTTTGCCAATAAATCAGTTTCCTCCCTCTCCCTCACAATATCTTTGCGTCTCCTTCCTTCTACCCTATACTACATTTGCATCCCCTTCCCTCTCCCTTATACTATGTTTGCGAAATGCGTAATGCGTCCTCTCTGCCAGTTGACTCTCCCTTAAAATGCTTCTTGAATAACCTCAAAACCTTCTCCTTGATAATAGACTTCAAGCCCAAAAAAAATTGATCAAATATAGAACCCAGGATTGGCCCACTTACCCCCTAGATAACCAAAATAAATAACCCCCTTTTAGGCCTCTGGATCCCTCCATTCTAAGGGATCTTTACAATTACTGTGAGCATTTGACAAAATGTGTAAAGAGCCCCTATGTCCAAGCTTTCTTTTCGCTCTGATGCAATTCTGCTCTCTGAACCTCATGAACACCCCTACAAATTTTCTAGCCTGCAAACCAACCCCCACAATCACCAATCCCCAATCTTCTCCTTCTCCAGACTCATCCACTACATTTGATCCTGCTGATGAACCTCCATCCTATCACCTGGCTCAAATAGGTCCTCATCCTCAACCTTCTGCTCCAGGCCCTCCACCATCTCCCCAAACACAATAACCTGCTTTCTACTCTCCAATTTCTAGATAAAAACCCCAAACCACCACCCTTATTTAAACCTTGCACCCTTGCTGGGGTAGCAGGTACTGAAGTTATCCCTCCTCCCACTCATTCCTCTTTTCTCCTGTCAGTGCCCACAACTGGTTCCACCATTTCCTCTTACTAGTTAACTCAAAGCTCAAACTAGTTGAGGAGAGCCCTTGGATCCCTACCAAGATCTGGTGAAAATGGCCTTTAAAGTTGCTTAATCATCACTAAAAACAGGTTATTAAGAATTTAATGTCCCTTAAAGGCTTTTGGGGATACTCACTCCCATCCTCCCCTCTGCTCTAGGTGTTCTACTGCTCAAATTTTTGTTGATAGGGAAAATCCAAAACCCCTTTCACATTATTCTTTTACATCTCCCTCCTCATTCTCATATCCACCCTAGCTGCTCTCAAACCCAACTTCCCATCTTTCTCCTCCCTACCCAGGCCCACAGAAAAGTCTTAACTGACCTTCTCCAGAAATCTTCTCCATGGCTGTTTTTAGAAATGTCAGCAAAGAATCTATACAGAGAAGTTTAAAGTAGATAAATTTCCACTTTTCATGTTGCCTTGTTTTACTTGTCCACTGGATGGTAAAAAAAAAATCAGCACTCCAGGTGCTGGACACCCCATTACAAGTTTTTCACAAAAAATATGTAAACAAGGCCTCTGTCCTTGAGCTGGGATTCACAGAGATGGCTTAATTTCTAAGATAAGAGAAGTTACCAACTGGGCTCCCTGGTGACAGCAGGTGGGGGGGTAAGAAAGAGAAAAAGAAGCTCTCCCTTCTCAGGTGTCTTTGAACGGTTAACTTACCAAGAACAGAGAAAAAAAATGCATTTTTGTGTGTGAACTTCTACAGACTATGAACTTCTGAGACCCACCCCATACATGCTTGTTACAAAATTATGAAACTACCTAAACTTGGGGTTCATGGGATTAATTGAGTACAGCAGAAGCTGTGCCCTCTGAATCTGGCTGCAACCAAATGAAACTGTTTCCCTACTTTTGGTACTATCCTTAGGTTCCTTGCCTCTTGTCCATCCCGACAACAGTATAATTCTATATACTTAAATACTGTTTATGTTTTTGTGAAATGGTAAACAGATGTGATTAATTTTGTACTGAAAATAACAAAATATCTCTTATTAAAATAGAATATTTTGAGTAAATTCAGAAATTTACAAGGACTGTTTCAAAATGTGAATAAAGAAGGTGTTAACACATGGGAAAGAGAAATTAGAAGGTTCTAGGTATGGATTTAATAAAAGGGGAAAAAGTTTCTGGATAAGAAAGTCTATATGATTAAGTAAATAAGAGGGTTTAAGTAAGTTATAAAGAAGGTCTGTATACGTTGGCTATATAGGTTTAAGTAAGTGATAAAGAAGGTAGGTGAAAGTGGTTTATATATGTAAGTTTTTTGAGCAAATAATCTTGAAGGAATTAAGCATTATACAACTAGGGTTAAGCAACAATTGTTATTTTGCAATATTGTAATATGTTATTTCTTTAAGAGCTAAACTTTATTAATGTAAAAACTTCAATAGTAATTGTGGTACTATTACTCTTCTTTGTATATTAAATGTGTTCATATTTTCCAGGTATACAAATCTTTAAGATAGAAGCTTTAAAAAATTATTATATCAAGCTGGTGTTCTCCAAAAGGTTGCATGGTAATTTTAGGCTTACAAAAGTAACATATTGAAGATTTATTTATATCATTTAATTTTATATAACTGGACCTGTTATCAATAAGATTAACATAAAGTTCTATACACTGGGGTACAATTTAAATGTAATATCATATTGTGTTATCTAATATTCATGTGACCTCAAACAACAATATATGTAAACTTTATAAAATGATATTTAAAAGCCAAGATAAGCTTCAATTCTAGAACACTTTACCAAAATGTATAACGAGCCCTGCCTTACCTGAGATAAGGCACTATCTCCCATCTTACTACATGAAAGAATGACTCCAAAGTAGGCCAGACTTCAGCTAAAGCGCAGTACTCTTACTCTTAATTTAAGACTGATGAAACTGGCTTTGCTGGATGTTTAAGATCAAGACTTAAATTAAAATGAACAAGAAAACAAATATTTGGCTCTTATCCTCTGAGTAAGTCTGAATCTAGGGAACAGAGAACTTCTCTAAAGAGCTTGGCAACTCTGGGCCACATAACCTTCTGATCAGGGAGATTAATGAGACCACTGGAGAATGAAAAGCCAATCAGAGCATTTGCTGTGAATAGGAAGCTCACTGGAGACAGGAGACATCCCTGATGCTTCCAAGGGAAGCCACATGGTCAAGAAAGAACTGGACCCATCCTAGCACAATGGCACTAGCAGAACTAAGAATCTTCTCTCAAGTTCCCCCACTAGTGACCCCTATGGGAACTTGGCTGATGCTTAACGATAGATAGAAACAAAGTCAATTTTGACCAGCTTGATCTTAAACACCTACGAAAAAGAGTTAAGTGAAAACATAATCATTCCTGGGAGTAATGAAGGACAAGAATTGCTAGAATAGAGGAGATATGAACTAGGCCAGCAGGCTCCATGGGGAATGTTCAGTCAAGTATGACCTTGGGTCCTCCGCCTTGCAGGACCCCTATTAGTTAAAATTATGTTTCTCCTAATAAGACCATGACCATTAAATTGCCTACAGAAGTTCCTGCAAGATAAGATACATGAATTCACCAAATAGCTGGTCAATCAACTACTTCTTTATGACTACCAGCCCTGATGTCCAAGATGGAGACACACAACTCCTGACCATCTCCTCTGGCTCCAGAGACTCTGCAGCCATCTAAAACCCTCTCTAACCCCTTTTTCAGTTTTTACAATCCCTCTTTAACTTCCTATGAATAAGAACTACTCTCTATCAGGTTCACTTAACTTGTTCTGTCTGCTCTACAGTATCCCCACATGGAAGCATCAAACCTAAACTCCCCACACATCAGATGAGGAGCTACCAGCCAGACAAAGACTGGTAAATCAACTTCACTCAGATGCCTAGGATCAAAAAGCTTCACTACCTACTTACTTTTCCTGATTATTTTTCAGGTTGGATAAAAGCCTTCCCTACATTTAGGGAAATTGCTGACACCATTTCCTCCATCTTCATTGAGGAGATCATTCCCAGGTTTGGAGGTCCCGCCCCCATCCAGTCAGGCAATGGACCAGACTTCACTTCTCATGTTTTTCAACTAGTTTCCAATGGCCTCATAATCACTTAGGGGCTCCACATCCCCCACAAACCCTAATCCTCCCTTTCTATCCCAACCAGAGATGGTGCTTTAACATCCAAGTGACTTGGCACAAAGATGACACCACCCACTCTCAATTTATGGATCAAGGCAATTGCTCTTCCCCTGGCTGCAATTAGGCTGTCACTCTTGACTTTACTGAATTCAACCAAACCACCTACAATACTTCTTAGAGTCCCTATGATAAGACCAATGGCTGATACCAAGGATCTCCTCCAGTCAGAAATAATTTGATGCTGTTGACAACGTATGGCTTCAAGGAACCTTATGAACTTTGCCCTTTTGAGATAACTGTCTATAGCCTCTGGATGTTATCTCTACCCACCCTGGTGTTCCCAAGCCTGTCCCTGAACATTACACTGCTCTACCAGGTAGGCCCCATTTCAATCCCTCTCAGAAGCAAGTATCCAAATGGTTTTGCACTGCTCCCCCACCCCCTTAACTTAGAAAAACAAAAAGTGAGAAATGTTAGGTGCAGGACAGGCTGAACTAAGTTGTCTGAAGGATAGCCCAAGCACTCAAACACCCCTCTTTCTGGTCCTTTAGCACCTGTTTGCATAAAGTCTGAATACTCAACCCCACTCAAGGCTGAATACTCTACCCCCACTTGTCTGGTGCAACAGAAACCCACATCTGACCCCTGCCCCATCTGCCTGAAGGCAGAAGATGACACCCTTAACAACTAATGTGTGATCTAATCATTGTCCACCAACAAGGCAGCCTGTAGACCCAGAGACCCCAATAGAATTTGGCTATAAAAATTTCCTCCTGCTGGGCCCCCCCTCTCTTGCTCTCTCTGTCTCCCTCTCTTGCTTTTCCTCTCCCTTGCTCTTTCTTTCTTCTCTCACTATCTCTCTCTCTTTTTCTCCTCTTTGTCACTGGTGCAATAAAGCAGTGGTCACTGCAAGTGTTGTGGTCACTTTCTTTTCACCCCTGATACCCTGGTGGGAGGGGTCTCCCACCAGGAGGGGCAAGTACATTCTACCCTGGCTGTGGTGGTATATGAGCTCCCACAGACAGCCAGGTTGGAGATGTCTGCTGCCTTGATGGGCGAGTCTTCTCTACCCTGGCTAAGGTGGTATAAAAGTTCCCCTAGAAAACAAGGTGGGAGGGGTATCCTGCCAGGAAGGGTGAGTCCCCACTACCCTGGCTGCAGCGGTATACAAGTTAGCTTTCCAAACCCAGGCAGGGGGGTCTCCTGCCTGAAGGGACAAGTCCCCTCAACCTTGGCTGCGGGGGTATAAGAGCCCCCTCCTATCCCCAGGAGGGACGGTTTTCTGGACTGGAGGGGCGAGTCACTGCTACCCTAGGTTTAGCTGCATAAGCACCCACCATCATCAGACACCCAGGTGGGAGGGGTCTCCGCCAGGAGGGGCGAGTCCCCTCTACACAGGCTACAGCTGTATAAGAGTTAACCCCATTCCAAGATGGGAGGGGTCTCTCGACTTGAGGTGTGTGTTGCCTATACCCTGGAGTCTGGGGTATATGAGCTCCACCTGACCTCCAGGTGGGAGAAGTCTACCCACTGTAGGAGCAAGTCCCCTCTACCCTGGCTAAGATGGTATAGGAGTTACTCCCATTCTCAGGTGGGAGGTGTTTTCATCTGGAGGTATTATTTCCTCTAAGCTGGCTGCTGGGGTATATGAGTTCCAGCTCACACCCAGTAGAGAGGGGTCTTCCGCCTGGAGGGGCCAATCCATTCTACCCTGGCTGCAGTAGTTAAGGAGTTCCCCTGATTCTCAGTTGGGAGGGGTCTCCCTCCTAGAGGGGTGACTCCTCTCTACCTGGGCTGAGGGGTGTATCATCTCACTCAGACACCCAGGTGGAAGGGGTCTCCTGCTTGGATGTGCAAGTCTCCTCTACCTTGGTGCAGTGGTATACTAGCTTTCTCTGACACCCACGTTGGATGGGTCTCTCTCCTGGAGGGCGAGTCCCCTCTACCATGGCTGCAGCGGTAAATAATCTCCCCCTCACACCCAGGTGGGAGGGTCTCCCACCTTGAGTAGCGAGTCCCCTCCACCCGGCCTGAGGCAGTATATGAACTCCTCTGACAACCTGGTGGAAGGGATGTTTGGCCTTCAGGGTCGAGTCCCCTCTACCCTGTGTAAGGCAAAATACAATTTCCCCCCAAAACCCAGGTTTGAGGAGTCTTCCACCTGGAGAGGTGATTCCTCTCTACTCTGACTACAGTGGTATAGGAGCTACCCCCTACACCCAGGTGGGAGAGGTCTCCTGCCTCTTGTCGCTTGTCCCCTCTACCCTGCCTGTGGCAGTATATGAACTTCCCTGACAACCAGGTGGAAGGGATCTTCCACCTGGATGGACGCGTCCCCTCCCCCCTATCTCGGGCGGTATAGGAGCTCCCCGGACACCCAGGTTATGAGGTCTCCCGACTGGAGAGGCGAGTCCTCTCTACACTGGCTGTGGGGCTATACTAGCTCCCACAACACCCAAATGAGAGGGATCTCCCGCCTGGAGCAATTAGTCCCCTCTACCCTGGTTGTGGTGGTATACAAGCTCTCCCAGACACTCAGGTGGAAGGGTTCTCCCACCTTGAGTGGCAAGTCTTTTCTACCCTGGCTAAGGCGGTATACAAGCACCTCCCTACATACAGGTGTGAGTGGTCTTCCACATGTACAGGCGAGTACCCTCCATTCTGGTTATGGCAATATACAAGATGGGAGGGGTCCCCCATTGAAGGGCAAGTCCCCTCTACTTTAGCTCTTGCCATATAAGTGCTTCCAGTACACCCAGGTGGGAGGAGTCTTCTGTCTGCAGGGGCATGGTCCTTCTACCCTAACTGTGGCAATATAGGAGCTCCCCCCTACACCAAATTAAGAGGGGACACTCATCCGTAGAGGCGAGTCCCCTCTACCCTGGCTGCTGCAGTAATCAAACACCCCAGGATACCCAGATGGGGTTGGTCTCTCTATTGGAGGGGCGAGTCCCCTCTACCCTGGCCTTGGAGGTATAGGAGATAAACCAGACACCAAGGTGGGAGGTGTCTCCCGACCAGAAGGGCAAATGCTCTCTACCCTGGCTGCAGTGGTATAGGATAGGAACTCCCCCTGACACCCAAGTTAGAGGGGCTCTCCCACCTAGAGGTGCAAGTCCCCTCTACCCTGGCTTGAGCGCTACAGGAGCACCCCAGGACACCCAGGTGGAAGGAGTCTTGCTATTAGAGGGTGAGTCCCCTCTACCCTGGCTGTGGCGGTATACAAGCTCCCCACACACACCCAGGTGGGAGGAGGTCTCCCGCCTGGATGGGCAAGTCTCCTCTTCCCTGGCTATGCGGTATAAGAGATCCCCCTGACATACAGGTCGCAAGGGTCTCCCTAGTAGAGCTGCAAGCCCCCTCTACCCTGGCTGAGGCAGTACTCGAGCTCCCCTGACATCTCAGTGAGAGGGGTCTCCCGCCTGAAATGGAACGTACCCTCTACCATGGCTGCGGTGGTATAAGAGCTCCCCCAGACACCCAGACGAGAGGTGTCTCCTGCCTGGAGGGGCGAGTCCCCACAACTCTGACATCAAGATTATAAAAGTCCACCGCCCACACCCAGGTGAGAGGGGTCTCCCGCCTGGAGGGGCGAGTTCCCTCTACCCTGGCTGCTGCGGTATAGGAGTTCTGACAAGCAGGTGTGAGGAGACTCCAATCTGGAGAATGGAATTTCCTCTACCATGCCTGTGGCTGTATAGGTGTTCCCCTGGACACAAAGTGGAAGGGGTCTCATGCCTGGAGGGTTGAGTCTCCTCTCCCCTGGCTGTGGAGGTATACAAGCTCTCCGAGACACTCAGGTTGGAGTGTCTCCCACCTGGAGGGGCAAGTCTTCTCTACCCAGGCTAAGACGATATACAAGCACCACCCTACACACAGGTGAGAGTGGTCTTCTGCATGGACAGGTGAGTCCCCTTTACCCTGGCTTGGGGTAAACAAGCTCCCCTCACACCCAAGGAGAGATATCCCGCCAAGAATGTGAGTCCCCTCTATTTTAGCTCTTGACATATAAGAGGTCCCAGTACTTCCAGGTGGGAGGGGTCTTCCGCCTGAAGGGGCGGGTTTGCTCTACCCTGGCTGTGGCAGCAAGGAGCTCCCCATGACACCCAGGTGGGAGGGGTCACCTGATTGATGGGACAAGTCCCTTGCTGCGGAGGTATAAGAGCTCACCCAGACACCCAGGTAGGAGGGGTCTCCCGACTGGAAAGGAAAGTCCAATATAACATGGCTGCATCCCTATAGGAACTCCTCCTGACACCCAGGTGAAAGGGGTATCCCGCCTAGAGGTGCCAGTCTTCTCTACCTTGGCTGCTGCAATATAGAAGCTCCCTTGATACCCAATTGGGAGGAGTCTCCTGCCAGGAGGCTAGAATCCCCTCTAACCTGCTGCACGGTATATTAGCTCCCCAGGAAACCTAGGTGTAAGGTGTCTCCCTTTGGGAGGTTAGAGTTCCCTCTATCCTGCTTGTGGTGGTATAGGAGCTCCCCAGGTCACAGAGATGGGAGGGGTCTCCACCCTGAAGGGGAAAGTACCCTCTACCGTGGCTGAGGTGGCATAAGAGCTCCCCCTGACTCCAAGGTGGAAGGGGTCTCCTGCCTGGAGGGGCGAGTCTCCTCTATCCTGGCTGTGGTGGTATATGAGCTCCCCCTGACACCCTGGTGTGAGGGGTCTCCTGCCTGTCCCCTCATCCCTGGCTGTGGGGGTATAAGAGCATTCTCCTAACCCCAGGAGGGAGGGGCCTCCTACCTGGAGAGGCGAGTTGCTGCTACCCCAGCTGCAGCTGTATATGAATCCCCACTCGCCAGACACGCGTGTGGGAGGAGTCTACCGCCTGAAGGGGTAAGTTTCTGCTACCCTGGCTAAGGCAGTAGAGGAGTTACTTCCATTCCCAGGTGGGTGGTGTTTCTCATGTGAACGTGCGAATTTTCTCTACCCTGGCTACTGGGGTATTTGAGCTCCACTTGACACCCAGGTGGAAGTGGTCTTCAGCCTAGAGGGGTGAGTCCACTCTATGCTGGCTGCAGCAGTTTAAAAGCTTCCCTGATACCCAGGTGGGAAGGATCTCCTGCCTAGAGGGGCGACTTCCCTCTTCCCTGGCCAAGGGAATAACCAGCTCCCCCAGGCACCCAGGTGGGAGGTGTCTCCTACATGGAGGTGCGAGTCCCCTCTATTCTGGCTGCTGTGGTATAAGAGTTACCCCACCATATTCAGATGAGAGAGGTCTCCCGACTGAAGGGGTGAGTCCCCTCTATCCTAGCTGCAGTGGTTTACTAGCTTTCCCTGACTCCCATGTTGAATGGGTCTCTCAATTAAAGGGGTAAATCCCCTCTACCCTGGCTGCTGCAGTAAAGGATCTCCCCCTGACACCCAGGTGGGAGGGGTCTTCTGCCTTGAGTGGGAGTCCCCTCTACCCTGCCTGTGGCAGAAGAAGAACTCCCCTGACAACAAGGTGGAAGGGATCTTCTGCCTGGAGGGTCGAGTTCCCTCTCCCCTATCTCTGGTGGTATAGGAGCTCTCCCCAACACCCAGGTTATGGGGTCTCCCGACTGGAGAAGCGAGTCCCCTCTACCCTGGCTGTAGTGGTATAAGAGCTCCCCCTGAAACCCAGGTGGGAGTGGTCTCCCGCCTGGAGCAATGAGTCCCCTTTACCCTGGCTGTGGCGGTATAGTATCTCCCCTCCACACACCCAGGTGGGAGGGGTCTCCCACCTGGAGATTCAAGTCCCCTCTACCCTGGCTGTGGCGATATATAAGATCCCTCTCACACACAGGTGGGAAGGGTCTCAGGAGTGGAGCTGTGAGTCTCCTGTACCATGGCTGAAAAGTATACAAGCTCCCCCAGACACCCAGGTGGGAGAGGGTCTCCCACATGTAGGGCAAGTCCACTCTATCCTGGCTGTGGAGGTATATGAGTACCCCCTGACACCTTGGTGGGAGGGGTATTCCACTAGGAAGTGCAAGTACTTTCTACCTTGGCTGGGATGGTATATAAGCTCCCGCCAACTACCAGGTTGGAGGGGTTTTCCTCCTGGATTGCGAAATCTCTAGCCTGGCTAAGGTTGCATACATGTTCCCTGAGACAACCAGTTGGGAGGGGTCGCCTGCCTGGAGGGGCAAGTCCACGCTATCCTGGCTGTAGCAATTAAGGAGGTTCCCCTGACACACAGGTGGGAGGGGTATCCCGCCTAGAGGGTGACTTCCCTGTGCCCTGGCTGAGGAGGGATACCAGCTCTCCCAGACACTCAGATAGAAGGGGTCTCCTGCTTGGATGGGGGAATCCCCTCTCTTCTGGCTGCTGTGGTAGATGAGCTCCCCCCCATACCCAGATGGGAGGGGTCTCCCGCTTGAAGGGGCGAGTCCCCTTTACCCAGGCTGCAGTGGTTTACTAGCTTTCCCTGACACCCAGGTTGGATGGGTCTCTCCGGTGGAGAGACAAGTCACCTCTACCCTGGCTGCAGAAGTAAAGGATCCCCCACAGACACCCAGGTGGGAGGGCCTCCGGCCTGGGTAGATGAGTCCCCTCTACCCTGACTGCAGTGGTATAGGAGGTTCCCCCTACACCCAGGTAGGAGGGGTCTACCACCTTGAATGGTGAGTACCCTTGGAAGTATATGGAAGTATAGGAACTCCACTGACAACCAGATGGAATGGATCCTCCACCTGGAAGGTCAAGTCCCCACTCCCTTGGCTCTGACTGTATAAGAGCTCCCCCAACACCCAAGATATATGGGGTCCCCTGAATGGAGGGTCAAGTCTCCTCTACATTGGCTGCGGGGGTATAGGAGATCCCCCAGACACCCAGATGGGAACAATCTCCCACCTGGAGTAATGAGTCACCTCTACCCTGGTTGTGGCTGTATACAAGCTCTCCCAGACACCCAGGTGGGAGGAGTCTTCCTGCTGGAGGGTTCAGTGCTCTCTACACCAGCTAAGGCTGCTGAGAGCCATTAGACAATTATGTATGACAATTTACTTGCCAGCGTACCCCATGTTGCTTAGAGGAAGGACTCGTGGAAATAGACTTGCCTTGTACATTTGCAGTGACATTGCATGTATGTTTGAGAAAGGTGACCCTGCTCAAGGACCAGGGTGGATCCGGGCTTAGGGAGGATCCTACTGGATTAGGGCGGTTCCAAGTTTAAGGTGTACCCTGCTGGGAATAGGGCGTATCCTGCTGCCTCAGGCATGCCCACTCCTTGAGTTCCTGTTGAGTTCTCCTGGGATTCAGAGAGTATTTTTTGTATACAGAGCTGAGCGGAGGTGTGGATTTGGCCCATAACGTGAATTTCCCCAGAACGTGTTTGTAGAGGGCCGATGTGAGTTCTGGAATAAAGAATTGCTGTTTGAATCTACAAGGCTGTGAGTGGCTCATGATTTTGTGCCCAGCCAGACTGCGGCATAAGGAGGTGTAGGTGTTACTCCCATTCCCAGGTGGGAGGTTTTTATCACCTGCAGGTGCGAGTTGCCTGTACCCTGGCTGCTGGGCTATATGAGCTCCACCTGATACCCAGGTGGGAGGGGTCTCCTTCCTAGAGGGGTGACTTCCCTCTACCCTGGGTGAGGGATTATACAAGCTCTTCCAGAAACCCAGGTGTGATGGATCTCCTGCTTGAAAGGGCGAGTACCCTCTATTCTGGCTGCTGTTGTGTACGAGCTCCCCCCCATACCCAGATGCTAGGGGTCTCCCGCCTGAAGGGGCGAATCCCCTCTACCCTGGCTGCAGTGGTTTACTAGTTTTCCCTGACACCCAGGATGGATGGGTCTCTCTCCTGAAGGGGCAAGTCCCCTCTATGCTGGCTACTGTGGTATAAGAGGTCCCTCCTACACCCAGGTGAGAGGAGTCTCCTTCCTCCAGTTGTGAGTCCCCTCTATCCTGCTTGTTTGAGAATATGAATTCCCCTGACAGCCAGGTGGAAGGGATATTCTGACTGGAGGTTTGAGTCCCCTCTCCCCTGGCTCTAGTAGTATAGGAGCTCTCTTGACACCTAGGTTATGGGGTCAACTGACTGGAGGGGCAAGTCCCCTCTACCCAGTCTAAGGCAATATAGGAGTTACCCTCATTCCCAAGTGGCAGGTCTCTATCTCCTGGAGGTTCGAGTTGCCTCTACCCTGGCTGCAGGGGTATATGAGCTCCATCTGAAACCTAGGTAGGAGGGGTCTTCCATCTGGAGGGTCGAGTCCAATCTACCCTTGCTGTAGAAGTTAATGATCTTCCCCTGACACCCAGGTGGGAGGGGTCTCCAGCCTAGAGGAGTGACTTCCCTCTACCCTGGCTGAGAGGGTGTACCAGCTCTCCTAGACACCCAGATGGGAGAGGTCTCCTACTTGAAAGGGCGAGTCCTCTCTATTCTGGCTGCTGTTGTATATGAGTCACCCCATAACCAGATGTGAGGGGTCTCTTACCTGAGAGGGCAAGTCCCCTGTACCCTGGCTTCAGTGGTTTACTAGCTTTCCTTGACACCCAGGTTGGAGGGTCTGAGCGAGTCTCCTAAACCCTGGCTGTGGGGATATAAGAGCCCCCTCCTACCTTCAGTAGGGATGGGTCTCCTGCCTGGAGGTGCAAGTCGCTGCTACCCCAGCTCTAGCTGCATACAAACGTCTCCTCACCAGACACCCATGTGAGAGGCGTCACCTGACTGGAGGGGAAAGTCCCCTCTACCATGGTTAATGCTGTATAGAAGTTACCCCCATTCCCAGGTGGGAGGTGTCTCTCACCTGGAGGACAAGTTGCCTCTATCCTGGATGCTGGGGTATATGAGCTCCACCTGACGCCCAGGTGGGAGGTTTCTTCTGCCTGAAAGGGCGAGTCCACTCTACCCTGTCTGCAGTGGTTAATGAGCTTCCTCTGACACCCAGGTGGGAGGGGTCACTGGCCTAGAGGGGTGACTTCCGTCTACCCTGTCTGAGTGGCTGTACCAGCACTTCCACACACCCAATGGGAGAGGTCTCCTACTTGAAGGGGCAAGTCCCCTCTATTCTGGTTGCTGTGGTTTACTGGTTTTCCCTGACAACTTGATTGAATGGGTCTCTTGTCTGCAGGGGCAAGTCCCCTCTAAACTGGCTGAGTCAGTAAAGTATCTCCTCAGGACATGCAGGTGGGAGGGTCTCCGACCTGGATAGATGAGTCCCCTCTACTCTGGCTGCAGTGGTATAAAAGGTCCCTCTACACCCAGGTGGGAAGGATCTACCACCTTGAATGGCGAGTCCCCTCTATCCTGCTATGGCAGTATATGAACACCGCTGAAAACCAGGTGGAAGGAAGCTTCCGCCCAAAGGGTCAAGTCCCCACTCCCTTATCTCTGGCTGTATAGGAGCTCCCCCAAAACCCAGGATATGGGGTCGCCTGAATGGAAGGGTGAGTGTCCTCTACACTGTCTGCAGGGGTATAGGAGATTCCCCCAGACACCCAGATGGGAACAGTCTCCCGCCTGGAGCAATGAGTCAAATCTCCCATGGGTGTAGCTGTATACAGGCTCTCCCAGACATCCAGGACGGAGGGGTCTCCAGATTGGACGGGCAAGTCCCTACCCTGGCTGCGGAGGTATAGGAGCTCACCCAGACACCTAGGTGGGAGGGTTATCCCGCCTGGATGGGCGAGTCTCCTCTTCCCTGGTTAAGGTGGTTTACAAGTTCCCTGTGGCACCTAGGTGGGAAAGTCTCCCACCTGAAGGGGCCAGTCCTCTCAACCCTAGCTGGGGGGGGGTATAATAGCCCCCTCCTACCCTAAGTAGGGAAGGGTCTTCCGCTTGGAGGGGTGAGTCGCTGCTACCTCAGCTGCAGCTGTATAGGAACCCCCCTCACCAGACACCCATGTGTAAGGCATCTCCTGACTGGAGGGGCAAGTCCCCTCTACCCTGGCTAAGGCAGTATAGGAGTTACTTCCATTCCCTGGCGGGAAGTGTCTCTCGCCTGGAGATGCAAGTTTTCTCTATCCAGGCTGCTGAGGTATATCAGGTCCACCTAACACTTAGGTGGGAGGGATCATCCGCCTAGCAGGTCGAGTCCCCTCTACACAGGCTAAGGGGGTATAGGAATTACTCCCATTTCCAAGTGGTGGGCGTTTCTCACCTGGATGTGCGAGTTGCCCCTACCCTGGCTGCTGGGCTATATGAGTTCTACCTGACACCCATGTGGGAGGCATCTTATGCCTGGAGAGGAGAGTCCACTCTATCCTGGCTGCCATAGGTTAAGGAATTTCCCTTAACACCCACTTGGGAGGGGGTCTCCTGCCTAAAGTGGTGACTTCCCTCTACCTTGGCTAAGAGGGTGTACCAGCTCTCCCAGACACCCACGTGGGAGGGGTCTCCTGCTTGGAGGGGCGAGTTCCCTCTACTCTGGCTGCTGTGGTATACAGCTCCCCCACATACACAGATGAGAGGGGTCTCCCAACTGAAGGGGAAAGTCCCCTTTACAAGGCTGCAGTGGTTTACTACCTTTCGCTGACACCCAGATTTGATGGGTCTCTTGCCTGGAGGGGCAAGTCCCCTCCACTCTGGCTGCTGTGGTAAAGGATCTCCCCATGACACCCAGGTTGAAGGGTTTCCGACCTGGAGATGCAAGTCTCCAATACCCTGGCTGCAGTGGTATAGAAGGTCCCCCATACACCCAGGTGGGAGGGGTCTCCCACCTCCAGTGGCAAGTCCCCTCTACCCTGCTTGTTTGAGAATATGAACTCCCCTGACAACCAAGTGGAAGAGATTCTGCCTGGAGGTTCTAGTCTCCTCTCCCCTGGTTCTGACGGTATAGGAGCTCCCCCTGACACCAAAGTTACAGGGTCTCCTGACTGGAGTGGTGTATCCCCTCTACACTAGCACAGGGGTATTAGAGCTTCTCCAGAAACCCAGATTTTAGGGGTCTCCTGACAGGAGCAATGAGTCCCTTCTGCCCTGGCTGTGGCTGTATAAAAGCTCTCCAAGACACCCAGGGGGGAGGGGTATCCTGGATAGAAGGGGGAACCAACTCTACTTTAGCTATTGCCATACAAGAACTCCTAGTGCACCCTGGTAGGGCATGTTTCCACTACTCTGGATGTGCCAGTATAGGAGCTCCCCCCAAGACCCAGGTGGGAGAGGTCTCTCACCTGTAGGGGCGAGTCCCCTCCACCCTGGCTGCTGCAGTAATCAAGCTCTCTGGGACACTCTAGGTCTCCCAATTGGAGGGTCGAGTCCCCACTACCCTGGGTGTCGATGTATAGGAGCCCACCCAGACACCCAGGTGGGAGATGTCTCCTGACTGGAAGAGAAAATCCTATCTCTCCTGGATGAAGTGGTGTAGGAACTTCCCGTGACACCCAGGTGGGAGGAATCTCCACCTAGAGATGTGAGTCCCTACTACCCTGGCTTCAGCGGTTTAGGAGCTCCCCAGAACACCCAGGTAGAAGGGCTCCTCCTCCTAGAGGACCGAGTTCCCTCTACCCTGGCTTCTGTGGTATAGGAATTCCCCTGACACCCAACTGGGAAGCATCTCCATCCAGGAGGCTAGAAAACCCTCTATCCTGCTGCAGCTGTATATGATCTCCCAGGTGGAAGAGGTCTCCCCTCTGGAGGATAGAGTTCCCTCTAACCCGACTACAGTCGTATAGGAGCTCCCTCAACACTCAGCTGGGAGGGGTCTCCCACCTGGTCTCCCTCTTCCCTGCCTGCGGTGGTATAGGAGCTCCTCTCTAAAACCAGGTGGTAGGGTCTCCCGACCGGAGGGACAAGTTCCTCTACCCTGGCTTTGGAGGTATAGGAGGTCACCCAGACAACCATGTAGGAGGGGTGTCACAACTGGAAGTGCAAGTCTGCCTACCATGGCTGAAATGGTATAGGAACATCCCTTGACACACAGGTGGGAGGGGTCTCCCACCTAGAGATGCAAGTCCCTACTATTCTGTCTTCAGCGGTATAGGAGCTCCCCAGGACACCCAGGTGGAATGGGTCTCCCTCCTGGACAAGTGAGTCCACTGTGCCCTGGCTGCAGTGGTATGCAAGCTACCCCAGACACCCAGGTGGGAGAGGTCTCCTGCCTGGAGGGGTGAGTCTGCAGTACCCTGGCTTTAGCAGTATACTAGCTTCACCCACACCCCTAGTGGGAGGGACTCCCACCTGAAGAGGCGAGTCCCCTCAACCCTGGCTGCGGGGGTATAAGAGTCCCCTCTACGCCCAGGAGGGAGGGGTCTCCGGCCTTGAGGGGTGATTCGCTGCTACCCCATCTACAGGTGTATAATTCCCCACCTCACCAGGCACCTAGGTGGGAGGTGTCTTCCGGCTGGAGGTGCAAGTCCCCCCTACCCTGGCTAAGGAAGTATAGGAGTTACCCCCATTCCCAGGTGGAAGGTGTCTCTCACATAGAGGTGCAAGTCGCCTCTACCTAGGTTACTGGGGTATACGAGCTCCACTTGACACCTAGGTTGGGGGGTCTTCTGCCTGGAGGGGCGAGTCCCCTCTACCCTGGCTAAGGTGGTATAAGAGTTACTCCCATTACCAGGTGGGAGGTGTTTCTCATCTGGAGGTGTGACTTGCCTGTACCCTGGCTGCTGGGCTATATGAGCTCCACCTGACACCCAGGTGGGAGGGGTCTTCCGTCTGGAGGGTCGAGTCCACTCTACCCTGGCTACAACTGTTAAGGATATTTCCTGACACCCAGGTGGAAGGGGACTTCCTGATAAAGGGGTGACTTCCCTCTACCCTGGCTGAGGAGTTGTACCAGCTCTCCCAGACACCCAGGTGGGAGGGGTCTCCTGCTTTGAGGGGCAAATCCCCTCTATTTTGGCTGCTGTGGTATAGGAGCTCCCCTACCATACCAAGATGGGAGGGATCTCCCACCTGAAGGAGTGAGTTCCCTCTACCCTGGCTGCAGTGGTATACTAGCTTCCCCTGACACCCAGGTTGGATGGGTCTCTCCCTTGGAGGGGTGAGTTCCCTGTACCATGGCTGCTGCCATAAAGGATATTTCCCTGACACCCAGGTGGGAGGGGTCTCCTGCCTTGAGCAATGAGTCCTCTCTACCCTGGCTTTGGCAATATACAATGTCTCCCAGACACCCAGGTGGGAGGGGTATCCTTCCTGGAATGGCGAGTCCCCTCTTCTTTTGCTCTTGCTATATAAGAGCTCTGAGTACACCCGGGAGGGAGGGTTCTTCCACCTGTAGGGACGTGTTCACTTTACCCTGGCTGTGCCAGTAAAGGAGCTCCCCCCGAACACCAAGGTGAAAGGTGTATCCAGCCTGTAAGGGTGAGTCCCCTCTACAATGGCTGCTGCAAAAATCAAGCTCCCCCCGACACCCAGGTTGGAGGGGCCCCATGATTAGAGGGGTGAGTCCCCTCTTCCTTGGATGCAGAGGTATAGGAGCTCAACCTGACACCCAGGTGGGAGGGGACTCCCAACTGGAAGGGCAAGTCTGCTCTACCCTGGCTACAATGGTGTAGGAACTCCCCCTGACACGCAGGTGGGAGGGTTCTTTCACCTAGAGGAGAGACTCCCCTCTACCGTGGCTCCAGCAGTATAGTAGCTCCTCAGGACACCCAGGTGGAAGGGGTATCCCTCCTGGAGGGGCAAGTCTCCTCCACCCTGTTTGAAGCAGTATAATAGCTCCCCCTGAAACCCAGGTGGGAAAGGTTCCTTTCTGGAGGGAAGAGTCCCCTCTACCTTGGCTGTGGTGGTATAAAACCTCCCCCACATACACCCAGGTGGGAGGGCTCTCCCACCTGGATGAGAAAGTCCCCTCTACCCTTGCTGTGGTGGTATACAATATCTCCCTGACACACAGGTTGGAAGGGTCTCCCGACTGGAGCAGTGAGTACCCTCTACCCTGGTTGTGGAGGTATTCAAGCTGCCCCAGACACCCAAGTGGGAGGGGGTCTCCTGCATGTAAGGTCTGTATCCTTGCTGTGGTGGTATAAGAGCTCCCACGGACACCTTGGTGGGAGAGGTCTCCCACCAGGAGGGGCAAGTACTTACTACCATGGCTGGTTTGGTATATGAGCTACAGATGACAGCTAGGTTGTAGGGGTCTCCTGCCTGGAAGGGAAAGCCCTCTCTACCCTGTATAAGTTGCTCTACAAGTTCCCTATGACACCCTTGTGGAAGGGTTCTCCTGCCTGGAGGGGCGAGTCTCCACTACTCTGGCTGCAGAGGTATAGGCACTCCCGCCACACCTAGGTGGGAGGGTCTCCTGCTTGAAGGGTCAAGTCTCCTCAATTCTGGCTTTGGGAGTATAAAAGCCCCCTCCTACCCCCAGTATGAGGGGTCTCCCGTCTGGAGGGGAAGGTAACTACTACCCAGGTTTCAAGTGTGTAGTATCCCCCCTTGCCAGATACCCATGTGGGAGGGATCTTCCACCTGGAGGGGTGAGTCCCATCTACCCTTGCTAAGGTGGTATAGGAGTTACCCCCGTTCCCAGGTGGGAGGTGTCTGTTGCCTGGAGGGGCGAGTGCCCACTACCCTGGCTATAGTGATATATGAGCTCCTCCACCCATACCTGGGTGGGCAGGGTCTCCAACCTGGAAGGGCGAGTCCCTTCTACCCTAGCTGGCCCAGTATAGTAGCTCCACCTGAAACCCAGGTGGGAGGTGTCTCCCGCCTGGAGTGTCGAGTTTCCCCTACCCTTCTTGTGTCAGTATAGAAGCTCCCCTGGACACCCAAGTGAAAGAGGTCTCCTGCCTAGAGGGGTGTGTCTCCTCTACTCTAGCTTTGGCCATATAAGAGGTCCCCAAACACCCAGACAGGAGAGGTACCCTGCCTGGAAGGGCGAATCCCCTCTACCCGGGCTGTTGCAGGATAAGAGTTCCCCCTGACACCCTGGTAAGAAGAGTCTCTCGCCTAGAGCAGGAAATCCCTGGCTGTGCAGGTATACAAGTTTCCCCAGACACCTGGTTGGGTGGGGTCTCCTGACTAGAGGGGCAAGTCCCCTCTACCCTGGCTTTGGTGGTATACAAGCTATACAAGACCCCAGCACCCAGGTGGAAGGGGTCTTCCACCTGGAGGGGCGAGTCCCCTCTACTTTAGCTGTTGCCATATAAGAGCTCCCAGGACACCCACGTGGGAGGCGTCTCCCAACTGGAGGAGCGTGTCCCCTCAGCCCTGGCTGGGAGATATAGGAGCTCCCCGAGTCACCCAGGTTGGAGTGGTTTCCCAACTCGTGGTTTTAGTCCCCTCTAACCTGGCTGCAGTGGTATAGGAACTCCAGTGACACCCAGGTGGGAAGGGTCTCTTGCCTAGGGGAGAGAGTCCCTACTACCCTAACTCGGTAGTATAAGAGCCCCCCAGGCACCCAGGTGTGAGAGGTTTCTTGCCTAGAAGGGCAGTCCCTGCCACTCTGGCTGCTAGATACGAGATCCCCTTGACACAAATGAAAGGGGTTTCCCACCTGGAGTGGCATGTCCCTACTACCCTGGCTGCAGCTGTACACGAGCCCCCAGCACACACACTGGGCCCCCAGGTGGAAGGGATCTCATGACTATAGGGGTGAGTCCCCTCTACATGGGCTGAGGCAGAATACAACCTAGCCTGGACACCAAAGTGGGAGGGGTTTCTCACCTAGAGGAGCCAGTCCAGTCTACCCAGGCTGCAGAGGTATAAGCGGAACCACAGACTACCATGTCCTGCTAGGCCCAGGAGCTAACACTTGCCTCTCCATCACTGGGCCCCACTACATTCTTCAGCACCTGTCTGCCCTTCTCGAGGACCCAGTCCCTGGGCATTGTTTGAGGGCCCCTCGCTGGGGCCACTTCCCTGCTTCTCTTTGCTTTCCTGTACTGCGGTATACTAGTGCAGCCCTTCCTTCCCGGCCTGGTATTCTCTGCTCTCCACTTACTTGCCTGAGCCCTCCTCTAGGTCCCTTGCTTGGCCTCCTTGCTGGGATCCTGGCCACCACTCCACCCACACACGTCCTGAGGCCCTTCAGGCTGTGCCCTCCTTTGGATCTTGTGTTTTTTCTGTCTCTGCCAAGACGGCTCCTGATATCCTTCCTAGCATGTTCACCCGAGCCAGGGAACTTGACCTGGCCCCTTGGCCCTGCGGGTTCCCTTTTGGAAAACTTAGCCCTGTCCCTTGCCTGGGCACATTCGCCTCCCTCACCCCGGGACATGCTCCCAAACCCTGACACTCTGCAGTGGACTTGGGCCTTGAGCCCTCCTCCCCCTGTGCCACCAGCTCCCTGTTCTCCCCTTCTGCCCCTGCCTAACCATGTTTCTTTTCATTAAACAGGCCCAGGTGCTAGCACTTGGTTCTCCATTACTGGGCCCAGCTCCTTGCTTGAGCCCCTGACTGCCCTTCTTGAGGACCATTTTCTTGTCCCTTGGTTTAGGCCTCTTTTGTCAGACACCTCCTGTGCTTCCTCTCTGATCCTCTCATGCTGTGCTAACCTGGCACTGCCCAGGGTCTAGGATCCTGACACTCCCCGCCTCCGCAAACCAGGTATCTCCTCATAGTACCCTCTTTGGCCCCTTCTTTAGTTCAGTATCTTCTCTGAGGATCTACTTACCTGGGGCAGAGGAGTGGTATTGACTGGTCTCTGCACCCTGAATGCTCCCTATGGGAAACACAGCTCTGCCACTCACCTGAGTCCCCTTCACTGCCTGAAACTTGATGCCTGTCAGTTAACATGGACTTGCTTCAACCCAGCCCTGTGTGATCCCATTACTTCCCTTCCCTGCCATCTGTCCTTGCATGCTGCCCCTACCACAACCCAGGTCTCCCTAACCCTGACCATTTGCACTCCAATCCCTGTGCTTGGGCATTCGACTGAGCCCCTGATCACATTCCTCATGGCCCTTGACAAAGCAAGGAGACTCTTCATATTGGGTCTGACCTGGGGGCCCCTTGTGTGGGCCAGCCAGTTTGCTCCCCTTTGGTGCCCCTTGGCTTCTCCTGGTCCTCACGCAGCCACATCTTTCCTTTCCCCTCATGTTTTTTTTTTTTTCTGGCCCTCATGGGTTTCCTGTTACTTAGGTCCCTCATCACCACATATCAGGTGGGACCCTTTCTGTGTGCCTGGCTTGTGTCCTGGATCTTGCTCCTCAGTGTACCCACCATGAACCCCGCAGTGCCCTCTCATTGCCCTCCTTCTGTCTCTCTTCCTTTCCCTGACCTCTTTTGCAAAGACCATCGCCATAGATTCTCATCTAATCCCGGGTGCCTTATGGGAAAAAATGCCCTGCCCCTTTCCTTGGACACTTGTTCTCCCTGGTTTCTTTGTCTGGCACTAGAAATCCTGCAACCTGGAGGTAGCCCTGGGCATGGAGCCTGACTGCTCCCTACTGGATCCCCTGCCTTCACTCCCAAATCTTGTCCACTGTACTGAGCCCCCTGCCCAATCCGTGGCCCTTGGCTCTAAGTTCCTTGTCCTGGCTCCTCGCTTGAGCCTCTGGTGGCCCTCCTTGCTCACTGATTTTCTGGGCATTGTCTAAGTGCTCCTCACTAGGGCCGCTTCCCTGCTCCCCTTGCCTTCCCTGTACTGCAGTACCCCAGTGCAGCCCTGCCTTCCTGGCCCTGGCCTTCTCTGCTCTCCCCTGGACTTGGCCCTCTTCTAGATCCCTTGCTTGGGCTCCCTGCTTGGTTCCTGGGCCCCACCCGACTCCCACCCATCCTGTGACCCTTCAGGCTATGCCCTTCTTCGGTTCTCCTGTTGTATCCCCAACCATGTTCCTTTTCATTCATCCAGGCCCAGGTGCTAGCACTTTGCTCTCCATTCTTGAGCCCAGCTTCTTGTTTGAACCCCTGCCCAAAATTTTGAGGACACTGTCCCTGTCCTTTGGTTTCAGGTGCCGTTTGCCAACCCCCTCCTGTGCCTACCCTCTGATCCCCTCATGTTGTAGTATCCTGGCACTGCCCGAAACCTCTGCTACCCCTGCTTTTTTCTAGCCTGGTCTCCTTGAATGGGTCCTGGCTGATTTCTGACCCCAACTCCAACCTCCACATGCCAGGTATCCCCTCACAGTGCCCTCTTTTGCCCCTTGTTTGGTCCAGGTCCGTCTCTGAGTATCTACTCACCTGGGTCTGAGGAGCTGAATTGTCTGGTCTCTATGCCTTGAAAGTTTTCTATGGAAAACACTTCCCTGACCTCAGCTGCATCTTTTTCACCACCTGAAACTCGAGGCTTGGCAATTAAAATGTGACTTTCTCCGATCCAGCCCTGAAAGATCCCCTTCCTTCACTCCCTTGCCCTCTGGCCTTGCATGCTACCCCTACCCCATCCCAGTCTTCCCTAACCCAGACTCTTGGTGCTCCTGTCCCCAGGCTTATGCACTCCCTTGAGCCCTTGATCTCTTCCATCATGTCCCTTCACATAGCATGAGGTCTTTTTAATTTTTTATTTATTTATTTATTTATTTATTTATTTATTTATTTATTAATTATTGGTTGTTCAAAACATTACAAAGCTCTTTACATATCATATTTCACACATTTGATTCAAGTGGGTTATGAACTCCCATTTTACCCCAAATACAGATTGCAGAATCACATCATTTACACATCCACTTTTTTACATATTGCCATACTAGTGACTGTTGTATTCTGCTACCTTTCCTATCCTCTACTATCCCTCCTCCCCTCCCATCTTCTCTCTCTACCCCATCTACTGCAATTCATTTCTTTCCCTTGTTTTTTCCCTTTTCCCTCAAATCCTCTTATATGTAATTTTGTATAACAATGAGTGTCTCCTTCCATTTCCATGCAATTTCCCTTCTCTCTCCCTTTCCTTCTCAACTTTCATCCCTGTTTAATGTTAATCTTTTTCTCATGCTCTTCCTCCCTGCTCTGTTCTTAGTTGCTCTACTTATATCAAAGAAGACATTTAGTATTTGCTTTTTAGGGATTGGCTAGCTTCATTTAGCATAATCTGCTCTAATGCTATACATTTCCCTGACAATGCCATGATTTTGTCATTTTTCAGTGCTGAGTAATACTCCATTGTGTACAAATGCCAATTTTTTTTTCTATCCATTCATCTATTGAAGGACATCTAGGTTGGTTCCACAGTCTAGCTATTGTGAATTGTGTTGCTATGAACATCGATGAAGCAGTATCCCTATAGTATGCTCTTTTAAGGTCTTCAGGGAATAGTCCAACAAGGGGAATAGCTGGGTCAAATGGTGGTTCCATTCCCAGCTTTCCCAGGAATCTCCATACTGCTTTCCAAATTGGCCGCACCAATTTGCAGTGCCACGAGCAATGTACAAGTGTACCCTTTTCCCCACATCCTCACCAGCACTGGTTGTTGTATGACTTCATAATGGCTGCCAATCTCACTGGAGTGAGATGGTATCTTAGGGTGGTTTTAATTTGCATTTCTCTGACTGCTAGAGATGGTGATCATTTTTTCATGTACTTGTTGATTGATTGTATGTCCTCCTCTGAGAAGTGTCTGTTTAGGTCCTTGGCCCATTTGTTTATTGGGTTATTTGTTTATTTATTGTTTGATTTTTTGAGTTAGTTTGAGTAAGTCCCATTTGTTGATTCTTGTTTTTAACTCTTGTGCTATGGGTGTCCTATTAAGGAATTTTGAGCCCGACCCCACAATCTGTAGATCGAAGCCAACTTTTTCTTCTATCAGATGCAGAGTCTCTGATTTGATATCAAGCTCCTTGATCCATTTTGAGTTAACTTTTGTGCATGGCGAGAGAAAGGGATTCAGTTTCATTTTGTTGCATATGGATTTCCAGTTTTCCCAACACCATTTGTTGAAGATGCTATCCTTCCTCCATTGCATGCTTTTAGCCCCTTTATCAAATATAAGATAGTTGTAACTTTGTGGATTAGTCTCTGTGTCCTCTATTCTATACCATTGGTCCACCCGCCTGTTTTGGTACCAGTACCATGCTGTTTTTGTCACTATTGCTCTGTAATATAGTTTGAAATCTGGTATCGCTATACCGCCTGATTCACACTTCCTGCTTAGAATTGCTTTTGCTATTCTGGGTCTTTTATTTTTCCATATGAATTTCATGATTGCTTTATCTATTTCTACAAGAAATGCCGTTGGGATTTTGATTGGCATTGCATTAAACCTATAGAGAACTTTTGGTAATATCGCCATTTTGATGATGTTAGTTCTGCCTATCCATGAACAGGGTATATTTTTCCATCTTCTAAGATCTTCTTCTACTTCTCTCTTTAGGGTTCTGTAGTTTTCATTGTATAAATCTTTCACCTCTTTTGTTAGGTTGATTCCCAAGTATTTTATTTTTTTTGAGGATATTGTGAATGGAGTGTTTTTCCTCATTTCCGTTTCAGAAGTTTTGTCGCTGATATACAGAAATGCCTTTGATTTATGCGTGTTGATTTTATATCCTGCCACTTTGCTGAATTCATTTATTAGTTCTAGTAGTTTCTTTGTAGACCCTTTTGGGTCTTCTAGGTATAGAATCATGTCATCTGCAAATAGTGATAATTTAAGTTCTTCTTTTCCTATTTTTATGCCTTTAATTTCTTTCGTCTGTCTAATTGCTCTGGCCAGTGTTTCGAGAACTATATTGAATAGAAGTGGTGATAGAGGGCATCCCTGTCTTGTTCCAGATTTTAGAGGGAATGCCTTTAACTTTTGTCCATTCAGAATGATGCTAGCCTGAGGCTTAGCATAGATAGCTTTTACAATGTCAAGGTAAGTTCCTGTTATCCCTAGTTTTTCTAATGTTTTGAACATAAAGGGATGCTGTACTTTGTCGAATGCTTTCTCTGCACCTCCTGCTGGAGGTTTTGAGAGTTGGGACCAGGCTCCATGGAATACCATCATGCTCTTTGCTGACCAGAGATTTCCACTCATTTTTTTTTGGTTTTCCAACTTTATATCCTATTTTTTTGTTTTGCTTTAAATTTTTATTATTTTTTGTTCAAAACACTACATAGCTCTTGACATATCATATTTCATTACTTGATTCAAGTGGGTTATGAACTCCCATTTTTTCCCCGTATACAGATTGCAGAATCACATCAGTTACACATCCATGTTTTAACATACTGCCATACTAGTGTCTGTTGTATTCTGTTGCCTTTCCTATCCTCTACTATCGCCCCTCCCCTTCCTTCCCCTCCAATCTTCTCTCTCTACCCCATCAACTGTAATTCATTTCTCTCCCTTGTTTTTCCCCTTTTCCCTCAAATCCTCTTATATGTAATTTTGTATAACAATGAGTGTCTCCTTCCATTTCCATGCAATTTCCCTTCTCTCTCCCTTTCCTTCTCAACTTTCATCCCTGTTTAATGTTAATCTTTTTCTCATGCTCTTCCTCCCTGCTCTGTTCTTAGTTGCTCTACTTATATCAAAGAAGACATTTAGTATTTGCTTTTTAGGGATTGGCTAGCTTCATTTAGCATAATCTGCTCTAATGCTATACATTTCCCTGACAATGCCATGATTTTGTCATTTTTCAGTGCTGAGTAATACTCCATTGTGTACAAATGCCAATTTTTTTTTCTATCCATTCATCTATTGAAGGACATCTAGGTTGGTTCCACAGTCTAGCTATTGTGAATTGTGTTGCTATGAACATCGATGAAGCAGTATCCCTATAGTATGCTCTTTTAAGGTCTTCAGGGAATAGTCCGAGAAGGGGAATAGCTGGGTCAAATGGTGGTTCCATTCCCAGCTTTCCCAGGAATCTCCATACTGCTTTCCAAATTGGCCGCACCAATTTGCAGTGCCACGAGCAATGTACAAGTGTACCCTTTTCCCCACATCCTCGCCAGCACTTGTTGTTGTATGACTTCATAGTGGCTGCCAATCTTACTGGAGTGAGATGGTATCTTAGGGTGGTTTTGATTTGCATTTCTCTGACTGCTAGAGATGGTGAGCATTTTTTCATGTACTTGTTGATCTGGTCCCCCCCCAGCCACATCTTTCCTTTCCCCTCATGTTTTTTTTTTTTTCTGGCCCTCATGGGTTTCCTGTTACTTAGGTCCCTCATCACCACATATCAGGTGGGACCCTTTCTGTGTGCCTGGCTTGTGTCCTGGATCTTGCTCCTCAGTGTACCCACCATGAACCCCGCAGTGCCCTCTCATTGCCCTCCTTCTGTCTCTCTTCCTTTCCCTGACCTCTTTTGCAAAGACCATCGCCATAGATTCTCATCTAATCCCGGGTGCCTTATGGGAAAAAATGCCCTGCCCCTTTCCTTGGACACTTGTTCTCCCTGGTTTCTTTGTCTGGCACTAGAAATCCTGCAACCTGGAGGTAGCCCTGGGCATGGAGCCTGACTGCTCCCTACTGGATCCCCTGCCTTCACTCCCAAATCTTGTCCACTGTACTGAGCCCCCTGCCCAATCCGTGGCCCTTGGCTCTAAGTTCCTTGTCCTGGCTCCTCGCTTGAGCCTCTGGTGGCCCTCCTTGCTCACTGATTTTCTGGGCATTGTCTAAGTGCTCCTCACTAGGGCCGCTTCCCTGCTCCCCTTGCCTTCCCTGTACTGCAGTACCCCAGTGCAGCCCTGCCTTCCTGGCCCTGGCCTTCTCTGCTCTCCCCTGGACTTGGCCCTCTTCTAGATCCCTTGCTTGGGCTCCCTGCTTGGTTCCTGGGCCCCACCCGACTCCCACCCATCCTGTGACCCTTCAGGCTATGCCCTTCTTCGGTTCTCCTGTTGTTTCTGTTCGTCCCAGTCCTGGGTTTCTGATGCCCTTCCCAGGATGATCTCCAGGGCAAGGGTACTTGACCTTGCCTCTTGGTCCTGCAGGCTCCTTTTGAGAAAACATAGCCCTGCCCCTTGCCTGGGCCCTTTAGACTCCTTCAGCCCTTGCCCTGCTCCCAAACCTGATACCCTGCAGTGAACTTGTGCCTTTTCTCTCTTTTCCACCCATTCAGCTTAGTATGACACCCAGGTGGAAGCGGACTTCCTGATAAAGG
>KZ295715.1:83069-122240 GCA_002406435.1 Spermophilus dauricus | reverse complement strand
AATGCCTTTAATTTATGTGTGTTGATTTTATATCCTGCCACTTTGTTGAATTCATTTATTAGCTCTAGTAGTTTATTTGTAGACCCTTTTGGGTCTTCTAGGTATAAGATCATGTCATCCACAAATAGTGATAATTTAAGTTCTTTGTTTCATATCTTAATGCCTTTAATTTCTTTTGTCTGTCTAATTGCTCTGGCCAGTATTTTGAGAACTATATTGAATAGAAGTGGTGAGAGAGAGCATCCTTGTCTTGTTCCAGATTTTAGAGGGAATGCCTTCAGTTTTTCTCCATTTAGAATGATGCTAGCCTGAGGCTTAGCATAGATAGCTTTTACAATGTTGAGGTAAGTTCCTGTTATCCCTAGTTTTTATAGTGTTTTGAACATAAAGGGATGCTTTACTTTGTTGAATGTTTTTTCTGCATCTATTGAGATGATCATATGATTCTTATATTTAAGTCTATTGATGTGGTGAATAACATTTATTGATTTCCGTATATTGAACCAGCCTTGCATCCCAGGGAATCCTACAATTTTTTTTTTGATGTGTTTTTATATTCGATTCGCCAGAATTTTTTTGAGGATTTTTGCATCTAGGTTCATTAGAGATATTGTTCTGTAGTTTTCTTTCTTTGAAGTGTCTTTTTCTGGTTTTGGGATCAGGGTGATGTTAGCCTCATAGAATAAATTTGGAAGAGCTCCTTCTTTTTCTATTTCCTGAAATAAATTGAAAAGTATTGGTATTAACTCTTCATTAAAGGTTTTGTAAAACTCTGCTATATACCCATTCAGTCCTTGGCTTTTCTTGGTTGGAAGTCTTTTCATGGCTTCTTCTATTTTCTCCTTTGTTATTGGTATGTTTGAATTGTGTGTATCTTCCTGACTCAATCTGTGCAAATCATATGACTTAAGACATTTATCGATATCTTCACTATCTTCTATTTTATTGGAATATAGTGTCTGTTGTGATATTCCCTTTTTTATCCCGTATGTAAGTAATTTGAGTTCTCTTTCTTCTTTTCTTCATTACCATGGCCAAGGGTCTGTCGATCATATTTATTTTTTTGAATAACCAACTTTTAGTTTTGTCAATTTTTCCATAGTTTCTTTTGTTTCAATTTCATTGATTTCCATTATGATTTTAATTATTTCTTGCCTTCTGCTACCTTTGCTTTTGTTTTGCTCTTCCTTTTCTAGGATTTTGAGATGAAGTGTGAGCTCATTTATTTGTTTTTTTTTTTCTTTTTTTGAGGAATGAACTCCAGGCAATGAATTTCCCTCTTAGAACTGCTTTCATTGAGTCTTATAGATTCAGATATGTGGTGTCTGTATTTTCATTTATCTATAAGAATTTTTTGATTTCCTCCTTTATGTCTTCTGTAACCTATTGATCATTCAGTAACATAGTGTTCATTTTCCAGGTGATGCAGAATTTTTCCTTTCTTCTTTTATCTTTGATTTCTAGTTTCATTCCATTATAATCAGTTAAGATGCATGGTATTATCTCCACACCTTTATATTTGCTAAGAGTTGCCCTATTGCATAATATATGGTCTACATTTGTGAAGGATCCTTGTGCTGCTGAGAAGAACATATACGCACTTGATGATGGTTGATATATTCTATATATGTCAGTTAAGTCTAGGTTATTAATTGTGATATTGAGTTCTATAGTTTCTTTGTTCAGCTTTTGTTAAGAGTATCTGTCCTATGGTGAGAGCAGTGTGTTGAAGTCACCTATAATTATTGTGTTGTGGTCTATTTGATTTTTGAATTTGAGGAGAGTTTGTCTTATGAACGTTGCAGCATCATTATTTGGTGCATACATATTGATAATTATTATGTCTTGTTGGTGAATGGTTCCTTTTAACAGTATATAGTGTCCTTCTTTATCCCTTTTGATTAACTTAGGTTTGAAGTTGATTTTATTCGATATGAGTATGGCCACTCCTGCTTGTATCCGAGGACCATATGAGTTGTTTGATTTCTCCCAACCTTTCACCTTCAGCCTGTGTATGTCTTTTCCTGTCAGATGAGTCTCCTGAAGGCAGCATATTGTTGGGTCTTTTTTTTTTTTAATCCAAGTTACTAGCCTATGTCGCTTGATTGGTGAGTTTAAGCCATTAACGTTTAGGGTTACTATTGATATATGGTTTGTACTTCCAATCATGTTTATTTATTTATTTTAATTTGGCTTGTTTTTCCTCTTTGGTTATTTTTTCCCTCCCTTTACTGAGTTACCTCCCACTGTTAGTTTTGGGTGCTGTTTTTTATTTCCTCTTCTTGTAGTGTCTTGCACAAAATGCTTTGCAGTGCTGGTTTTCTGGCTGCAAATTCTTTTAACTTTTGTTATCGTGAAATATTTTAATTTCATTTTCAAACCTGAAGCTTAATTTTGCTGGATACAATATTCTTGGTTGGAATCCATTATTTTTCAGCATTTGAAATACGTTGTTCCAGGATCTTCTCGCTTTCAACGTCTGTGATGAAAAAGCTGTTAACCTAATTGGTTTACCCCTGAATGTAATCTGCCTCCTTTCTCTTGTAGCTTTTAATATTCTCTCCTTGTTCTGTATGTTGGATATCTTCATAATAATGTGTCTTGGAGTTGGTCTATTATGATTTTGTATTTTGGGGCTCCTGTACACTTCCATAATTTGGCAGTCCATTTCATCTTTCATTTCTGGAAAGTTTTCTAAGATTATTTCATTAAATAGGTTGCTCATTCCTTTAGTTTGGACATCTATACCTTCTTCTGTCCCACTGACTCTTAAGTATTTTTTTTTTATAACATCCCATATCTCTTGGATATTTTGCTCATGGTTTTTTATCAGTCTTTCTGTGTTGACTATAGTTTTTTTGAGTTGATAATCTTTGTCTTCATTATCTGATGTTCTGACTTCTATTTGATCTAGTCTATTTGTAATATTCTAATTTGAGTTTTTGATTTGGTTTATGGTTTCCTGGATTTCTAGGATTACTGTTTGATTTTTTAAAAAATCTCTATCTCCTGGTAGAGTTCCTTTTTTGCTTCTTGAATCTGCTTATGTAATTCATTTTCAAAGTATTCTTTCATTGTTTGGACTTGCTGTCTAATTACTTCTTTAAGATTCCATTCCATCTGAGTCAGGTATGCCTTGAGTTCTTTCTCTGTCCATTTTTCTGATGCCTCTAGGTTCTCCTGTAAATTTAAGTTATCCTGAATTGTTTGTAGTCCTTTTCCCTTTTTTTTTTTTTCATGGTGCTCACGTTACTTTCCAACTCTGTTTGACTGCTGTGTTTCTGTTTTCTCCTTTAAATTTGTTTTGGTTTTTGATAGCTCCAAGATCTCTCCTTTGTGTTGGGAGACAATGTTTAGAGATGTTGAGTTTAATTGTGATTTAAGGTAAATTCATTACTTTCATTAAAGGCCTACAGATTTTGATGGCATTTATAGAATTGAGGTTTGAACTTAAGATTTTATGTTAAGGTCAGGCGATTTGATTGTATGGAGGTTAGTATATCTCAGGTTCTTTGGGGGATTGCTCAAATGCAGGTAGATATTAACAAGAGAGTAGTCAAAAGTACTTGGGGGTAGTTAAGGGCTTAGGCAGACTATAGATCATCTCGTAATATTCATCCATTTGCATTTAGTAAATTACACATAATCGGAGTGGTCATGCTTGGGAGGAAAGATAGGGAAAACATAAGGAAGCAAACCGAAAAAGAGAGAAGGAGAGAAGAATGAAGAAGAAAAAAATAGAAAAGAAAAAGAAGAAATTATAAAAAAATAATAAAATAAAGTGAAATAAAAATTACAATTAAAAAAAAAAAGCACTGTTAGGCTTCTATTTTCTTCGCTTCCAGTAGGTAGATCTGTGCCTCTGGACCAAGATTTTGCTGTCAGGCTGTAGGAAACAATCCATATGAGGCTTCTCCCTCCTCCCCCACCTGGTGTCTCTCCAATCCTGTTCACTTAGGTTTATTCCTGGCCTCTAGTCTCCTCGCTTCTCCCACCAGACAGGCCTTCCCCAGTGTGATACCTCTCCGCAGTTCAAGCTACACTCTGGGCCTGCAGTTTCCTGTATGTAGAGCATGGCTATTGGGAACTGGACGCCTATTGTTTCAATTCCTTCTGATAGCCACTCCTCCGAGAACTGGCGAGACAGATTTCGTTTTCGCCACTGGTGGAAGGGGGGAGTGGGAGGTCAGGTGCCTTTACCTTTCCCCACGCCTCTATTCACGCTCACTCAGATAATCACGCCCCCGGAAAGCTGGAGAGAGATTTTATGCGATTTCCCCGCTATATGGGAGAAGGGCTAAATGTCACACACCTGTTCTATCGCTGTACTTGCTGCAATGGGGTCGGATCTGTCAGAAACTGGCGATGGTGACGTCAGCTCTCCAAGATGGGGGCCGCTGGCTTCCTAGGTGGGGTGTCCGGTGTGGAGGACTGATCTGGATTGTTTCTCTCCCCCGTCTCAAACCCAGAACACAGCCTGGAGCACTGTGAGGGCATAGTTGGCAAGACCCCACAGAATATTTAGCACTGTTTCTTTGTGTTACTGGCACGTCATTGCGCAGGCTCCGGATGCCGTGCAGGCCGGTGATCAATCAGCCTGAATCTCCAGGCACTTGGTTCACTCACGATTGAGCCGCAGTAACTGATCCTTGGGTGTTGAAATCCTTCCTCTAGGTTTCAGTGCACCCCAATTTTGCTGGAAATTCCTAACAAGATAGCTTCTGGCCGTTCTAAAGTTGCTAATCACCTGCACAGTTATGTGGTACACAGGGGTGACACACTCTATTCGCCACCATCTTCGTCAGCGTGGAGTCTCTTCCTGTTGGGTCTGAATTGGGGGCCCCTTGCTTGTGCCCGCCAGAGTGCTCCCCTAGGTGTCCCTTGAGCTTCTGTTTGTATCATGATCCTCCTCGTGCAGCCCATCCTCCCCAAACACTTGTGAATTCCCCTGGTACTTGTGAGTCTCAAGATCCTTGGATCCCTTGTCCTTGGTTGTTCGGGTGTTTACCTTGTCTAAGCACCTGGCTATAGTTCTGGCTCACCTCCCACCATGCACCCACTGTGACCACAGTCCATGCCCTCATATAGCCCTCATTCTGCCCCCTTCAATTGCCAGGCCTCCTTTGCAAGGTCCCTGTCCATGGATTCTCATGTGGGCCAGTGCACCTTATAAGAAACAGAACCCTGCCCCTCACCTGGGTCACTTACTCTTTCTGGGTGCTTGGTCCTGCATCAGGAATCCTTATACCTGTTGTGACCCTTGGCCTGAAGCCTGACTGCATCCTGATGGGCCCCCTGCCTTCCCTCCCAAGTCTTGTCCACTGTCCTAAGCCCCCTGCCTAATCCCTGGCCCTTGGCACTCCATTACCTTGCCTGGCTCCTCACTTGAGCCTCTGGTGGCCTTTTTTGTTTCTTTCTTTTCTGGGCTTTGTCTGAGGGCCTCTCATGGGGTCACTTCTCTCCTCCCCATGGCTTTCCTGTACTGCAGTACCCTAGTACAGTCTTGCCTTACTGGTCCTGCCCTTCCCTTCTCTCCCCTGGTCTGGGACCTCCTCTTGGTCCCTTTTCTTAGCTCCTTGCTGGGGTCTTGGACCCCACCCAACCCAGACCTGTCCTGTGGCCTTTGAGCCTGTGCCCTCATCGGCCCTCTTGTTGTTTCTATCTCTCCCAAGCCCACTTCCCTGATGCCCTTCCCAGGATGCTCACCAGGCCAGGTACTTAAACTGGCCTAGTGACCCTGTGGGCTTTCTTTTGGAAAATGTAGCCCTGCCCCTTCTGTGGGCCCTTTGGCCTCCCCGAGCCTGTGGCCTGCTACCCAATATTGACCCCCTGCAGTGGACCTGGGATTTCATCCTTCCTCCCACTGCGCCACCTGCTCAGATTTCTCCCCTCCCTCCCCTCCCCATCCATACCCATTTTCATTCACCCTGACCCTGATGCTAGTACTTGGCTCTCCATTACTGAGCACAGCTCCTTGCTTGTGCCCCTGGCTGCTCTTCTGTGGGACCCTTTCCCTTTCCTTGGTTTTAGCCCTCTTTTTATAGACCCCATTCTGTGCTGTTCCACTCATGCTATGATATACTGGCACTGAGGGAACCCTTTGCTTTCTCTGCTTCTCCCTAGCCTGCACTCCTCAAATGGGTCCAGGCTTCCAACTGACAACCCCCACAACCTCCATACATCAGGTATCTCCTCAGAGTGCCCTCTTTTGACCTTCCTTAGGTCCAGGTCGCTCTCTGAGGATGTACTCACCTGGGTAAAGTAGCCAAATTGGCTGGCTTCTGCTCCCTTAAGGCTCCCTATGGGAAACACAGCCCTGTGCCCTTTGCTGCCTGAACCTCGAGTCCTGGCTGTTAACATGCAATTTGCTCCAACCCAGCCCTGAGAGATCTACTCCCTTCCCTCCCCTGCCCTCTAGCCTTGCATGCTGTCCCTACCCACCCTCCCTAACCCTGACCATTTGCGCTTCAGTACCCAAGCCTGGCGCTCACATGAGCTCTTGACATTGTTTCTCAGGTCACTTGGCATAGCGTGAGATTTCTTCCTGTTGGATCTGACATGGAGGCCCCTTATTTGGGACTGCCAGTCTGCTCCCTTAGGTGCCCGTTGTGCTTTACTTTGTCTCCACGTACTTTCGCAACCCTTTCTCCTGTTCCTCTGGGCTTTCTCCTGGTGCTTGCAGGTTTTCTACTCCTTGGGTCCTTCATCCATGGTGAGTCAGGTGGGACCTTTACCTGGGCACCTGGCTTGGATTCTGGACCTAGGCCCCACAAAACACCCACTGAGACCTCCCCAGCATGCACTCCCATTACCCTCCTCCTTTTCCAGGTCCTTGTCCCTGGATTCTCATCTGGGCCAGAGCCACTTATGGAAAACTGAGTTCTGCCCTTTGCCTGGGCCCCTTTATCTCTCTGGGCCTTTGACCCTGCACCCACAGCCCTGACACCTGGCAGTCGCCCTGGGCCAGGAGCCTGCCTGACCACTGCTGGATCCACTGCCAACCTTCCAAAGCCTTGTCCACTCTCCTGAGCCCTTTGCCTATGCCTTGACTCTTGGCTCTCTATTCCTTGGCCTGCTCTCTTGCTTGAGACCCTGGGGGAACTTCTTGCTCGGGGTTTCCCTCAGCTTGGACTGAGAGCCTCACTGGGGCCAGTAGCCTCCTCCCCTTGGCTTCCCTGAACCTTAGATCCATATTGTCACCTGTCTGCCCAGGCCCACTTTTCCCTGCCCTTTCCTGACCTGGGCCCTCCTGTTGGTCCTTAGCCTGGGCTCCAATCTGGAGTGCTGTCATGCACCCCATTAAAACTCTTCCTCTGGATATTCATTCTGTACCCTCCTTCATCTCTCCTTTTGTGCTTTTTCTGGGAGCAGGGGCCTCCTGCTCACTGGGTCCCTAATACATTTTGGGGGGTCAGTCCTTTGCCTGTGCTCCTTGTTTGGGTACTAGCTCTTGCTCCACTCTGCCCCCACCAAGACCCCCCACTGTGGCCTCACATTACACTCCTCCTGGCCCCTGTTTCTTTACAGGCCCTTTGGCTTGGTCCCTGGCCCTTGATCCTCATCTGGGCCAGGGTGCCTTATGGGAAAAAGAACCCTGACCCTCGCCTGGGCAACTTGCTCTCCCTAGGCCCTTGGGGCAGCACTCAGAACCCTGACACCTGGCAGTGGCACTGGGCCTCTAAACGCCCTCCTCCCTGCTGGATCCCCTGCCTTCCCTCCCCAGCACTGTCCACTGTCCTGAGACACCTGCCCCAGCGATGGATTTTGGCTCTCCATTCCCTGGATTGGCTACTCTCTTGAGCCTCTGGGGATCCGTATTACTCCATGCTTCCCTTGGCTTCAACTGTGGGCCTCACTGGGGCCACTTCCCTGGTCCCCTTGTGTTCCTTGCATCTCAGAACCCTAGTGCTATCCATGCCTGCCCAGCCTTGCCCTTCTCTGCTCTCCCCTAGCCTAGGCCCTCCTCTAGGTCCCTAGCCTGGGCTCCTTTCTGCGGTCATGTCCCACACCCCACAAACACCCTTCTTCAAGCTGTGCCCTTCTTTGACCCTCCTGTTGTCCTTGTCCCTGTTGGGCTTGTTTTCCAGAAATTGTTCCCAGGATGCTCACCAGAGCCAGGGGATGGAACTGGGATGTTTGGCTCTGCAGTCTTCCTTTTGGAAAAGGTAGCAGTGCCCCTTGCCTGGGGGCTTTGACCTCCTTCAGCCTAGGCTCTGCTCCTCAATCCTGAAACCTCACAGTGAATCTGGGCCATGATCCCTCCTCACCCTGTGCCACCCATTCCCCTTAATCCCTTTTACCCCCATATTCCACTGCAGCCAGGATAGAGGTGACTCACCCTTCCTGACAGAAGGCCACTCCCCCCCTGGCTTTCAAGGGAGCTTCTATAGCCCCACAGCCAGGGTACAGGGACTCCCTCCTCCATGCAGGAGGCACATCCAACCTGGGTGTTGAGGGAGCTCCTATATTCCTGCAGCCAGGTTATAGGGCACTCACCCCTGTAGGTGGGAGTCCTCTCACATGTGGGTGTTGGGGGTAACTCATAACAGCCACAGCCAGGGTAGAGGTGACTTGCTCCTCCAGGTGGGAGACCACAGCCACCTGGGTTTCAGGGGAGCTCATATACCACCAAAGCCAGGGTAGAGGGGATTTGCAAACTCCAGTCCCCTCTACCTTGGGTAGCTTGGTATATAAGCTCCCTGCAACACCCAGGTAGGAGGAGTTTCCTTTCGGGAGGGGTGAGTCCCCTCTACCTTGGCCACTGTGCTATATGAGCTCCCCTGACACAAAGGTGGGAGGAGTCTTCCAACTGTAGTGGAGAATAACCTCTACCCTGCCTGCAACAGTATAAGTACTCCCCCTGGCACCCAGGATGGGTCTCAAGCCTGGAGGGTGGAGTCCCTTGTACTGTGGCTGCAGCCATAAAGGAGCTCTCCCCAACACCCAGGTGGAATGGTAATCAGTCTGGAGGTTGGAGTCCCTTCTACCCTGGCTGCAGATGTGTATGAGTTTCCCTAGACACCCTGGTGGGCGGGGTCTTCAGCCTCTAGGGGCAATTCCCCTCTACCCTGTCTACAGCAGCAAAGGAGCTCCTCTTATACCCATTTGGGAGGGGTCTCCTGCCTGGATGGGTGAGTCCACTCTACCCTGGGTTAGAAGCTCCCCCAGACACCCAGGTGGGAGGGGTCTCCCGAATGGAGGGACGAGTTTACTCTTCCCTGGATGCGGAGGTATAGGAGCTCTCCCCCATTCCCAGATGGGAGGGTCTTCTGCCTGAAGAGGCAAGTCCCCTCTAACCTGGGTTCCATGGTGTACTAGCTTTCCTTGACACCCAGGTGGGAGGGTTCTCCCACCTGGATTGGTGAGTCCACTCTACCCTGGCTGCAGTGGTATATCACCTACCCCACATACACATTCACCCAGCTGGGAGGGGTCTTCCTCATGAAGTGACAAGGTTCCTCTACCCTGGCTGTAGTGGTATACTAGGTTTCCCAGAAATTCAGGTAGAAGGGGTCTCCTGCATGGAGGTTCAAGTTCCCTCTACACTGGCTGCAACAGTAAAGGAGCTCCCATTGACTCAGGTGAGATGGGTCCCCCGCCAAGAGGGTCGAGCCTTCTCTAGCCTGACTGCTGAGGTATAGGAGCTCCCACACACAGCCAGGTGGGAAGTGTATTTTGCCTGGAGAGGCGAGTCACCTCTATCCTGTCTGCAGTGGTATAGGAGCTCCCCCCAAAACTCAGGAGTGAGGGGTACCCCACCTAGTGGGGAGAATCCCCTCTGCCCAAGCTAAGTCAGTATACAAGCTCTCCTGAATACCCAGGAGGGAGGGATCTCCCACTTGGAGTGGCTAGTAACTTCTACCCTGGCTGGAGTGGTATAAGAGCTCCCATCCTTACACAGGTGGGGAGGATCTCTTGCCTGGAGGGGCGAGTCCCCTCTTCCCTGTCTGTGAAAGTATAGGAGTTCACCCCTGACACCCAGGTGGGAGGGATCTCCCTCCTAGAGGGGCAAGTCCACTCTACCCTGGCTGCTGTCATATAGAAGCTCCCTTGACACCAAAGTGAAAGGGATCTCCCGTTTGGAGGGCCAAGAGCACTCTACCCTGGCTAGTGTGGTATAGAAGCCCCCAGACAAACCCAAGTGAAAGTGATTTCAACCCTGGAGAGGCGAGTCCCCTTTTCCCTGGCTGTTGTGGTATAGGAGCTTTCCTGACAACCAGGAGAGAGGAGTCTCCAGCCTGGAGGGTAGAGTTCCTTTTACCATGCCTGCAGTGATAGGATCTCCCCCCAAATACCAAGGTGGAAGGGGTCTCCCGCCTACAGGGGTGAGTTACCTCTACCCTGGCTGTTGTGGTATAACAGCTTCCAACTCCCAAATCCAGGTGAGACGGGTCTCTTGCCTGGAGAGGTGAGTCCCTTCTACCCTGGCTGTGGTGGTATACTAGCTTTCCGTAACACCAAGGTGAGAGGGGTCTTCCAGCTGGAGGAATAACTCAACTCAACCCAGGATGCTGAAGTGTACAAGCTTCCCCAGACACCCAGGTGGGAGGTAGTCCCCTGCCTTGAGTGGCGAGTCCCCTCTACCATGGCTGAGGTAGTATATAAGCTACCCTGACATCCTGAAAGGAGATGTCCCCTGCCTTGAGGGCCAAGTCCTCTCTACACTGGCTGCAGCTGTATAGGAGTCCCCCATACCCATAAGGAAGGGTTCTCCACCTGAAGGGGTGAGTTCCCTCTACTCTGGCTGTGGTGGTATAGTAGCTTTTCCTGATACCCAGGTGTGAGAGGTCTCCTGCCTAGAGGGGTCTTTCACCTGGAGAGATGAGTCCACTCTACTCTGGCTGTAGCTGTATAAGAGTTACCCCTGTCACCCAGGTTGGAGGGGTCTCCTGGCTAGAGGGGCAAGTCCCCTCTACCCTGGCTGTTGCAGTATAGGAGCTCTCTCCCCCCATACCCAGATGGGAAGGGTCTCCCTCCTGAAGGGGCAACTTCCCTCTATACTGGCTGTGGTGGTATACTAGGTATCCCTGTCACCCAGGTGGTATACTAGGTATCCCTGTCACCACTTGGCTAAGATGGTATACATGCTCCCCGCAACACCCAGGTGGGAGGGGTCTCCTGCATGGATGGGCGAGTCCCCACTACCTTGATTGCAGCTGTATAGCAGCCCTACTGACACTCAGGTGTGAGGGGTCTCCCGCCTGGAGGGGCGAGTCCTGTCTACCCTAGCTGTGGGGGTGTAGGAGCCCCCTCAGACACCAAGGTGGGAGGGGTCTCCTGCAGGGAGAGGCAAATCCCCTCTACCCTGGCTGGCGCTATATGAGCTCCCCCTGACACCTGGTTGGAGGGGTCTCCTTCCTGGTGGACAAGTACCCTCTATCCTAGTTTTGTTTTACTACCTTCTATCCTAATTTTAGAGTTCACCCCTACAATCAAGTGGGAGGTGATTCCCCTCTATGCTCTTTAAGGTTGTATATAAGATCCCCAAGACACCCAGGTGGGAAGATCTCCTGCCTGGATGGGTAAGTCACCACTACAGTGGCTGCAGCGGTATAGGTGCTCCCCACACACCCAGGTTAGAGGAGTCTCTTGACTGGAGGGGCGATTCCCCTCCACCCTGTCTAAGGCGGTATACAAGCTCCTCCAAAACACAGGTGGGAGGGATCTTCTGACTGGAATTGTAAGTTTTCCCTCCCTTGCCTTCAGAGGAATACAATCTCCCTCCGACACCCAGTTGGGATGGGCAAGTCCCCTCTACTTTGGCTGATGCCATATAAGAGTTCCCAGAACACCCAGGTGGGAGGGTTTTCCACTTGCAGGGCTGAGTCCTGTCTACCCTGCGGTGATATATAAGCCACACACCCAGGTTAGAGGAGTCTCTTGACTGGAGGGGCGATTCCCCTCCACCCTGTCTAAGGCGGTATACAAGCTCCTCCAAAACACAGGTGGGAGGGATCTTCTGACTGGAATTGTAAGTTTTCCCTCCCTTGCCTTCAGAGGAATACAATCTCCCTCCGACACCCAGTTGGGATGGGCAAGTCCCCTCTACTTTGGCTGATGCCATATAAGAGTTCCCAGAACACCCAGGTGGGAGGGTTTTCCACTTGCAGGGCTGAGTCCTGTCTACCCTGCGGTGAAATATAAGAGCTATCCCCCCCCCCCCTGCACACCCAGATGAAAAAGGCCTACCGCCTGAAGTGGTGAGTCCCCTCTATCTGGCTGTGGCAGGATACCAGCTCCCCCCAACACCCAAGTGAAAGTGTTCTCCCGCCTGGAGGGACCAGTCCCTGCTACCCAGCTGCAGTTGTATTCCAGCCGCCCCCCCCCACACACACACACTCAGGTGGGAGGGGTCTCCCACCTGGATGGGCGAGTCCCCTTTACTTTGGCTGGTGCCTTATAAGAGTTTCTGGGACACCCAGGTGGGAGGGGTCTCCCGTGTGCAGGGGTGAGTCCTATCTACCCTTGCTTCGGGGATATATAAGAGCTGTCCTCTGTCATACCCAGATGAGAAAGGCCTCCCGCCCGAATTGGCGAGTCCCCTCTACCTGGTTGCAATGGGATATCAGTTCCCCCTGAAACCCAGGTGAAAGTGTTCTCTTGCCTGAAGCGCCAGTCCCTGCTACCTGGCTGCAGTTGAATACAAGCCCTCCCCACACACCCAGGTGGGAGAGGTCTCCTGCCTGGAGGGGCGAGTCCACTCTACCCTGGCTAAGGCAGTATAGGAGTTACCCCCATTTCCAGGAGTGAGGTGTATCTTGCCTGGAGGTGCAAGTTCCCTCTACCCTGGCTAAGGCAGTATAGATGGGAGGTGTTTCTTCCCTGGAGGTATAAGTTGTCACTAAAATGGCTTCTGGGGTATATGAGCTCCACCTGACACCAAGATGTGAGGGGTATCCTGCCTGGAGGGGTGAGTCCCCTCTACCCTGGCTCTGGCTGTATAAGATCTCCCCCCCCACACACACACAACCAGTCCCCTCTACCATGGCAGTATATGAGATCTCTCTGACAAAGTGGTGGGAAGGGTTTCCTGACTGGAGCATTGAGACCCCTGTACCATGGCTGCAAAAGTATACAAGCTTCCCCAGTCAGCCAGGTGGGAGGGGTCTCCCGCTTGGAGGGGAGAGTCCCCTCTATCTTGTCTGAGGCAGTATATGAGCTCCCCCTGACACCCTGGTGAGAGGAATCTCCCGCATAGATGGAAGAATCTCCTCTACCCTGCCTAAGGTGGTATACAAGTTCTTGGTGACACTTAGGTGAGATGGGCCTTCTGACTGGAAGTGTGAGTTTCCACTACCCTGTCTGCAGCAGTATACAAGCTGCCCCCACACACACCCTGGGTGGAGAGACTTGCTCCTGCAGGGGTATAAGAGCCCACTCCTACCCCCAGGAGTGGGTGTCTCCCACCTGGAGGTGCAAATCGCTGCTACCCCAGTTGCAGCTATATATGAATCCCACTTGTAGACACACAAGTGGGAGGGGTCTTCTTCCTGGAGGGTCGAGTCCCCTATACCCTGGCTAAGGTGTTATAGGAGTTACCTCCTTTCCCAGGTGGGAGGTGTCTCTTATCTGGAGGCTCCAGTCGCCTCTACCCTGGCTGTTGGTGTATATGAGCTTCACCTGACACCCATGTGGGAGAGGCCTACCGACTGGAGGGGCGAGTCCCCTCTACCCTGGGTAAGGCAGTATAGGAGTTAATCCCATTCCCAGGTGGTAGATGGTAGGTGTTTCTCACCTGAAGGTGTGAGTTGCCTTGAAGGTGGCTGCTGAGGTATATGAGCTCCACCTGACACTCAGGTACTAGAGGTCTTCCACCTGGAGGGGTGGGTCTACTGTACCCTGCCTGCAGCAGTTAAGGAGCTTCCCCTGACACCCAGGTAGGAGGGTGACTTCCATCTACCCTAGATGGGGGGGTGTACCAGCACTCCCAGACACTTAGATGGGAGTGGTCTTCTGCTTGGAAGGGCGAGTCCCCTCTATTATGTCTCCCATGGTATAGCAACTCAACCCCCATACCCAGATGGGAGGGGTTTCCCACCTGAAAGGGTGAGTCCCATCTACTCTGGATTCAGTGGTTTACAAGCTTCCCCTGACACCCAGGTTGGATGGATCTCTCACCTGGAGGGGTGATTACCCCTCTACCATGGCTGTGGAGGTATATGGGATCCCCCTGACACACAGGTGGGAAGAGTCTCCTGACTGACACAACAAGTCTGCTCTACTCTGGCTGCAAAGGTATACACGCCCCCCATGACACCCTGGTGGGAGGGGTGTCCTGCCAGGCGAGGCAAGTATTTTCAACCCTGGCTGTGGTGGTATATGAGCTCCCTCCCACAGCCTGGTTGGAGAGGTCTCCCGCCTGGATGGGAGAGTCTCCTCTACCTTGGCTAAGGAGGTATACAAGCACTCCCCTAAACACAGGTGGGAGTGGTCTTTAACCTGGAAGGGCGAGTCCCCTCTACTTTATCTCTTGCCATATAAGAGCTCCCAGTACACCCTAGTGGGAGGGGTCTTCCACCTGCAGGGGTGTGTTCCTTCTACACATGCTGTGACAGTATAGGACCTCCCCTGGACACCCAGGTGGGAGGGGTCTCCCACCTGTAGGGGTGAGTCCCCTTTACCAGGCTGCTGTAGTAATCAAGCTCCCCTGGACACCCAGTGAGAGGGGTCTCCCGATTGGAGGGGCAAGTCCCCTCTACCCTGGCTGCATAGGTTTAGGAGATCAGACACCCAGGTTGGAGGGGTCACCTGCTTAGAGGTGCGAGTCCACCCTACCCTGACTGCTGCCATATAGGAGCTTTGCTGATACCCAATTGGGAGGAGTCTCCCGCTAGGAGTGTGGAGTCCCTTCGACCCTGCTGCAGCAGTATAGGAACTCCCCAGGACACGCAAGTGCAAGGGGTCTCCCATCTGGAAGAGTGTTCCCTCTACTCTGCCTGTGGTGGTATAGGAGCTCCTCTGAAACACAATTGGGAGGGTTCTCCCACCTGGAGGGGTGAGTACCCTCTTCCCTGGCTGCAGTAGTATATGAGTTCCCCCCAATTCCCAGGTCAGAGGGGTTTCCCGCCTGATGGGGAAAGTAACCTCTACCATGGCTGAGGTGATATAATAGCTCCCCCAGACACCCAGGTAGGAGAGGTCTTCTGCCTGGAGGGGCAAGTCCACTCTACCCTTGCTGTGGTGGTATACAAGCTACCCCCACACACAGGTAGGAAGGGTCTCTTGCATGGATGAGCAAGTCCACTCTACCCTGGTTGCCATATTATATGAGGCTCTCCCATACCCATATGGGAGGTGTCTCCCTCCTGAAGGGGTGAGTACCCTTTTCCCTGGCTCCAGTATTATACTAGCTTTCCCTTACTCCCAGGTGAGAGGGTCTCCTACCTGGAGTGGTGTGCCCCCTCTCTCCTGGCTGGGATGGTATATGAGCTCCCCCCAACAATGGGTGGGAGGGGACTTTTGTATGGATGGGCCAGTCCCCTCCACCTTGGTTGCTGCAGGATAAGCAATCCCTCGGACACCCGGGTGAAAGTGCTCTTCTGCCTTGGGTTTCCAGTCCCTGCTACCTTGCCTGGAGCTGTATAAGAAGCCCCCTCCCCAGGACACAAATGTGGGAGGAGTCTCCCACCTTTAGGGGTGAGTTTCCTCTACCTTGTCTGGGGTGGTATACAAGCTCCCCAGGAAACCCAGGTGAGAGGAGTCTTCTGCTTGAAGGGGGATCACCTCTACCCTGGCTACAGAGGTATAGGAGCTCCACCTGACACCCAGGTAGGAGGGGTCTCCCGCCTGGATTGACAAGTACACTCTAACCTGACTGCAGTGGCACATGAGCTCCCTGCGACCACCATTTGGGAGGGGTCTCCCCTCTAGAGGGGCAAATCACCTCTACCTTGATTCAGAGGTGTATAAGCTATCCAGACACCCAAGTCGGAGGGGTCTCCCGCATGGAGAGGCGAGTCCCTTCTACCTTGGCTTGAGTGGTACACAAGACACCTCACCCTACACCTAGGTGGGAGAAGTCTCTGGTTGGAGGGGAGAATCCACTCTACCCTGGCTGCAGCGGTAAAGGAGTTCCCATGACACCCGGTAGGAGGGGTGTCCCGGTTGGAGGTGAGGGCCCCCTCTACCCTGGCTGCTGCTATATACATGCTCTTCCAGACACCCAGGTCGAAGGAAACTTTCGTCTGGAGGGGCAAGTCACATCTACGCTTGCTAAGGTGATACAAAAGCCCCCCCCCCCACGCACACACACTCAAATGAGAGGGGTCTCCCGCTGGTATTGTGAGTCCCCTCTACCCTGGCTGGTGCCCTATAAGTACTGCAGGAACACCAGGTTGGAGGAGTCTCCCGCCTAAAGAGGCAAACACCTCTACCCTGGCTCTGGCAGTATAGGAGCTCCCCATGACACCCAGGTGGGAGGGGTATCACGCCTGTAGGGGCGAGTCCCCTGTATCCTGACTGCGGAGTTATTCGAGCTCTCCCCAACACCCAGGTGGGAAAGGTCACCTGCCTGTTGGGGCGAGTCCCCACTCTCCTGGCTGTGGTGGTATATGAGCTCCCCCTGACACCCAAGTGGGAGGGGTAACACGCTTGGAGGGTTTACCTGCTTGGGTGGTGTCTCCTTCCTGTAGTGGCGAGTCCTCTCTATCCTGCCTGATGTGGCATATGAACTCTCCTGACAACCATGTGTGAGGGATCTCCCTTCTAGTGGTGTGAGTCCCTGCTATCCTGGTTGTGGCCGTACACGAGCTTCCCCCTCAGTACCCAGATGGGAGGGACTCATGCCTGGAGGGGCGATTCCCCTCCACCATGGCTAAGGTGATATACAAACCTCTCCAAACACAGGTGGGAGGAGTCTTCCAACTGGAGGTGCAAGTCCCCTCTCCCTTGGCTTCAGAGAAATACAAGCTCTGCCTACACCTAGTTAGGAGGGGTCTCCCGCCTGGAGGGGCAAGTCCCCTCTACTTTGGCTGGAGCCTTATAAGGGTTCATGGGACACCCAGGTGTGAGGGGTCTCCCCCGTGCTGGGGTGAGTCCCATTTACCCTGGCTGAGGCGGGATACAAACTCCCCCTGACACCCAGGTGAAAGTGTTCACCCGCCTTCATGGGCTACTCCCTGCTACCCGGCTGCAGTTGTATAAGAACCCCCCACACACACCCACACCCAGGTGAGAGGGGTCTCCTGCCTGGAGAGGTGAGTCCCCTCTACCCTGGCTAAGACGGAATACAAGCTCGCCCTCAAAGGGCGAGTCCCCTCTATCCTGGAAGCAGGGTGTATAAGCTCCCCAGGACACCCAGGTGGGAGAGGTGTCCAGTATGGAGGGGTGAGTCCCCTCTACGCAGTCAGCATTGGCTTCCGAGTTCTCCCCCATGCCCAGATGAGAGAGATCTCCCTCCTGACGGGGGGAGTCCCCTCTACCCTAGCTGCAATGGCATACTAGCTTTCCCTGACACCTTGGTGGGAGGGTTCTCCTGCCTGAAAAGGCAAGTATGCTGTACCCTGGCTGTGGGGGTAGAGAACCTCTCCCCTACACACAGGTGGGAGGGGTCTTCAGCCTGGAGGGGCGAGTCCCCTGGACCCTTGGTGCAGCGGAATACATGCTCCCCCAGACACCAATATGCGATGGGTCCTCAGGCTAAAGGGGCGAGTCCCCTCTACCATGGCTGAGGCTATATAAGATCTCATCCAACACCAGGTGAAAGGGGTCTCCCCCCTAGAGGGTCAACCCTCTTCCATTGCTGGGGCAGTATATGAGCTCCCTTGACACCCAGGTGGGAGGGTCTCCCACCTGGAAGGGTGAGTCCCCTGTACCCTGGCTAGGGCAGTATAGAAGCCCCCCTACATACCCAGGTGGGAGTGGTCTCACGCCTGAAGGGTCTAATCCCCTGTACACTTGCTGCAGCCATATATAAGCTCCCCCAGACACCCAGGTGTGATGGTAACCAGCCTGGAGGGGCGAGTCTCCTCTAACCTGGCTGCTAAGTTATATGAGTTCCCCCAATCACCCAGGTCGGAGGGGTCTGAGGCCAGAGGGATGTGTCCCCTCAACTCTGGCTACAGAGGTGTATGAATTCCCTTAGACACCTAGTTTTGAGGGGTCTCTAACCTGTAGGGGTGATTCACCTATACCCTTGCTGCAGCAGTAATGGAGCTCCCCTTACACCCAGTTGGGAAAGGAATTTCACCTAGAGGGGTGAGTCCACTCTACAGTGGCTGAGGAGGTATAAAAGCTCCCCCAGACACCAGGTGGGAGGGGTCTCCCAAAAGGAGGGAAGAGTCTACTGTACCCTGGCTGCGGCGGTATAGGAGCTACTGCCCATATCAACAGGGGAGGGTCTTCCTCCTGAAGGGGCGAGACCTCTCTACCCTGGCTGCCTTGGTACACTAGCTTTCCTTGACACCCATGTGGGAGGGGTCTCCAGGCTGCAGTGGTATCACCTCCCCCTCAACACACAGATGGGAGGGGCCTTCCACCTAGAGGGGCCAATCCCCTCTAGCCTGGTGTTGGAGGTGTAGGAGCTCACCCAGACACACAGGAAGGAGAATTCTTCTGCTTGGAGGGGCGAGTCCCCTCTATTCTGGCTGCTAGGGTATACGAGCTCCATCCCATACCCATATGGAAGGGGTCTCTTGCCTAAATAGTTGATTACCCTCTACCCTGGCTGCAGTGGTTTAATAGCTTTCTCTGACATCCAGGTTGGATGGGTCTATTGCCTAGAGGGGCAGGTTCCCTCTACCCTGGCTGCTGCTGTAATCAAGCTCCCCAGGACACCCATGTGGGAGTGGCCTTCTGATTGGAGGGCCAAGTCCCCTCTACTCTGGCTGAAAAGGTATAGGAGCTCACCCAGACACTCAGGTGGGAGGGGTCTCCAGACTGGAAGGGCAAGTCTGCTCTACCCTGGCTGCAGCAGTATAGGAAATGCTCCTGACACCCATGTGGGAGGGGTCTCCAGCCTAGAGGTGCAAGTCTCCTCTACCCTGGCTTCAGTGGTATAGGAGCTCCCCTAGACACCCAAGTGGAAGGGATCTCCCATCTGGAGGGGCGAGTCCCCTCTACCCTGGCTTTAGCAGTATAAGAACTCCCTCTGAAACCCAGGTGGGAGGGGTCTCTTACAGAGAGGATTGACTTCTCTCTACCCTGGCTGAGGGGTGTACCAGCTCTCCCAGACACCTAGGTGGGAGGGATCTCCTGCTTGGAGGGGCAAGTGCCTTCTATTCTGGTTGCTGTGGTATAGGAGCTCCCACCCCATACCCAGATGGGAAGGGTCTCCCTCCTGAAGGGGCGAGTCCTCTCTACCTTGGCTGCAGTGGTTTATTAGCTTTCCCTGACACCCAGGTTGGATGAGTCTCTCGCCTAGAGGAGTGAATCCCCTTTACCCTGGCTGTGGAAGTAAAGGATCTCTCCCTGACACCCAGGAGGGAGGATCTTCATCCTGGAGAGGAAAGTCCCCTCTACCCTGACTGCAGTGGTATAGGAGGTTCCCCCTACACCCAGGTGGGAGGGGTCTCCCGCCTTGCGTGACGTGGTATACTAGCTCCCCCTGACACCCATGTGGGAGGGCTGTGGTGGTATATGAGCTCCTGCTGACAGCCAGGAAGGAGGGGTCTCCCGTTAATGGGCGAGTCTCCTCTAACCTGCCTAAGGTGGGTATATAAGTTCCCTGTGACACCCAGGTGGGAGAGGTCTCCTGCCTGGAGGGGCAAGTCCCCACTACCTAGGCTGAAGCGATATATGAGGTCTCCCCACACACACCCAGGTGGGAGTTTCTCCCACCTGAAGAGGCGAGTTGCCTCAACCCTGGGTACACTGGTTTACTAGCTTTCCCTGACACCCAGATTGGATGGATCTCTTGCCTGGAGGGGTGAATCACCTCTATCCTGGCTGATGCAGTATACTAGTTCCCCCTGATAACCATGTTGTAGGGGTCTCCCGATTGGAGGCGCAGGTCCCCTCTACCATGGCTGCAGTTGTATAGGAGCTCCCCGCTACACCCAGGTGGGAGGGGTCTCCCGATTGGAGGGGCGAGTCTCCATTACCCTGGATGCGAAAGTATAGGAGTTCACCCAGATACCCACGTAAGAGGGGTCTCTTGACTGGAAGGGTAAGTTCGCTCTACCCTGGCTGCAGCGGTATAGAAACTCTCTCTGAAACCCAGGTGGGAGAGGTTTCCCGTCTAGTGGTGGGAGTCCCCTCTTCCCTGGCTTCAGCAGTACAGGAGTTCCTCAGGACACCCAAGTGAAAGGGGTCTCCCTCCTGGAGGTGCCACAGTCTGGCTGGGCACAAAATAACTGAGCCGCCAAGAGGCACTTGTAGGTTCAAACAGGAACTACTTTATTGCCCCGACTCACACCAGAACTCCACTCGCACTCCCCGGAAACTCTCTCCGCCCTCCACCAGGCTCCACGGGAACTCAACTGGAACTCCCCGAGAACTCAAAAGTAGTGGGCGCCCAAGGCAGCAGGAGCTGCCCTATTGCTGGACAGTAGGGGTCTATATACAACTGAATACACAGCCTGTTACAATCCAGCATCATCCAGTCACAGCAATTAAACATTAAACCTAACCCTAACCCAATGCTAAACTGAATGCTAATCCTAAAACTAACTCTAACCCTAACATAAACCTAACCCTAACCCTAAATTTAACACTAATCCTAACCCTAACATTAACATGGACACAAACCCTAACCATACCACTAACCCTAACCCTAAACTAAACCCTAAACCTAACCTTAACACTAACCCTAAACCTAACCCCATTCCTATCACTAACACTAACACTATTCCTAACCCTAACCCTAAACATAACCCTAACACTAACACTAACCCTAACCATAACCCTAACACAAACCCCAACGTAAACCAAACCCTGAATCTAACATAACCCAAATCCTAACCCTTACCTAACCCTAACACTAAACCTAATACTAACCCTAACCCTACACCTAACACTAACCCAACCTTAAACTTAACCCTAATCCTTACCCAAACACTAACCATAACTCTAACCCTAGGCCTAACACTAAACCTAACACTAACCCTAACCCTAATTGTAACCCTATTCCTAACCCTAACAATAACCGTAGCCCTAAACTTAAGCATAACCCTAACCCTAACACTAACACTGAACCTAAACCTAAACCTAAATTTACCCCTAACCCTCACCCTAAACTTAATCATATCACAAACCATAAACCTAAACCGAACCATAACACTAATCCTAACCCTAACCCTAACACTAACCCTAACCTACAAGTAACCCTAAAACTAACCCTAAACCTAAACCTAAGTCTCACTCTAACCTGAATCCTAAACATAACCTTAATCCTAACCCTATGCCTCACTCTAACCCTCCTTGTAATAATAAACAAAACCCTAATTTTAACTCTAACCCTAACACAAAACCTAAAGCTAACCCTTACCCTAACACAAACCATTATTCTTACCCTAACACTAACCCTAATCCGAACCCTAACCCTAACATCAAAACTAAACTTAATCATAAACCTAACCCTAATACTAACATTAAACCTACTCATAACCCTAAACCTAACCATGACACTAACCCTAACACAAATTCTAATCCTAAACCTAAAAGTAACCCTAAACCTATCCCTAACCCTAACACTATCCGTAACCCTTACCTTAACACTAACACTGAACCTAACCCTAAACGTACTCGCACCCCTAACCCTAAATCTACCCTTACAATAACATAAACCCTAACTCTAACACTAATCCTAACCCTAATCCTAACACTAACCCCAACCTACAAGTACCCCTAAAACTGACCCTAAGCCTAACCCTAAACCTAACCATAAACTTCACTTTACCCCTTATCCTAACCCTAAACCTAACCCTTACCCTATCCCTAACACTAACACAAACCCTAACCCTAAAACTTACTGTAACACAAACCATATCCCTCACACAAACACAATCATAACACTGAACCTAACCCTAACTCGAACTCTAAAACTGACCCTAACCCTAACCCGAACCCTAACACTAAACTTAACCCTAAAACCAACCCTAAACATAACCCTAAACCTAAAATGAACCCTAAAACTAACCCTAACCCTAACTGTAACACTAACCCTAACCCTAACCATAGCCCTAACCTTGAACCTATCACTAACCCTAACACTATACCTAACCCTAACCCTAAAACTAAAACTAAATCTAACCCTAAACCTAACCCTAACTCTAACATTAACCATATCCCTAACACTAACACAAACACTAACCCTAACACTAACCCTAACCCTAACCCTTACACTAAACCTAAACCTAAGCTTAACCCCAAACTTAACCCTAAAACTAACCCTAACCCTAACACGAACCCTAACCCTAACCCTAACCCCAGCCCTAACCCAAAAACTAACACTAAACCTATCCCTAATCCTAACATTATACCTAACCCTAACACTAACACTAACCCTAACTCTTACAATAACCCTAAACCTAACCCTAATCCTAACACTCAACCTAACCCTAAACCTAACACTCCCACGAACCGTAATCCTAACACTAACACTAACCCTAAACCTGACCATAAACGTAACCTTAACCCTAACACTTACTCTAACCCAAACTCTAACACTAAGCCCCAAACTTACTCTAACACTAACCCAAAAGCTAATCCGAAAACCAACCCTAATTCTAACTGTAACACTAGCCCGATCCTAACCTTAAACCTACAACTTTAAAGCTAACCCTAACCGATACTTTAACACGAAGCCTGAACCTAACCCTAACCGTAACCCTAACACTAACCCACACCTTAACCCTAACCCTAAAAAAATCCTAACCCTAATGCTAACCTAAACACAAACTGTAACCAAACCCTAACCCTAACCCTAACCAAAATTTAACCCTAACCCTGACCTAACCCTAACACTAACCCTAACACTAACCCTGAACCTAACCCTAACACTAACCCTAACCAAAATCCTCATTCTATAACTAAGTGTACCCCTAAACCTAACCCTAAATCGAACACTAATCTTAACACTAACCATAACCCTAAGCCTAACCCTAAATCTAACTCTCATCTTAACCATAACCCTGATGATAACCTTAACCCTAACCCTATCACAAACACTCACCTAACTCTAATAGTAAACCTAACAGTAACCCTAAACTCAACCCTAACACTAACTCTAAAATTAAACCTAACCCTAACCTGAACCCTAACACTAAACCTAACCTTATCACAAAAAACTAACCCTAACCTTAAAACTAACCCTAACCCTAACACTAATACTAACCCTAAACCTAACTGTAACCCTGATCTTAACTGTAAACCTAACCCTACTCCTAACCATAACCGTAACACAAACCCTAACACTAAACCTAACACTAACAATAAACCTAAGCATAACCCTAACCCTAACACTAACCCTAACCCTAAGCCTAAGCCTACACCTAACCCCAGTACTAAACCTAACCTTAATCCTAACCCTAACAATAACATCAACCCTAAAAATTACTGTAGCCCTAACCTTAACCCGAACACTAACCATAACCATAACCATAAACCTGACACTAACCATAACATTAAACCTAAACCTAACCATAAACTAAACACTAAAAGTAACCCTAATCCTAACCCTAATGCTAACACTAAACCTAAACTTAACTCTATTGCTAATGCTAATCATAACACTAATCCTAATCCTAAACCTAATGCTAACCGTAACAGTAAACTTAATCCTAACCTAACCCTAATAATAACCCTAACAAGAGTACTAACCCTAACACCAACCCAAACCCTAAACATAATCCTAACTATTAAACTAATCCTAACACTAACCTTAACAGTAAAACTAACCCTAACCCTATTCTTAAACCTAATGGTAATCCTAATCATAACCCTAAACCGAACCCTAACCCTAACACTTACCATAACACAACCCTAACCAATTCCATAACAGTAACCATAACCCTAACACTAATTTTAACCCTAACAAAAACAACAATCCTAACCCTAACTCTAAACATTACCCTAACCCTAAACCTAACCCTAATCCTACACATAATCCTAATCCTAAAACTAACCCTAATGCAAACCCTAACAAAACCCTAAACCTAAACTTGTCACAAAATCTAACGCTAATCCTAAACCTAAACCTAACATGAACCATAAACCTAACTGTAACTCTAAACAAAACACTAATCCTAACCCAAACCCTAACCCTAACTGAAACACTGACCTAACCCTAAACTTAACCGTAAACCTACACTTTACCCTAACACTAACCCCAAACATAACCTTAACACAAACCCTATCCGTAACCCTAAATGTAACCTAAACACTAACTCACATCTTAACAAAAACCCTAATACAAACCCTATCTTTAACTCTAACCCTAACACAATCCCTAATCCTAACCCTAATACTTGCCTAATTCTAACCCTAACACTAACCCTAACACTAACTTTAACTCTAAACTTAACACAAATCCAAACCTAACCATAAATGAATAACTAACACTAACCCTAACTCTAAGCAAACCTAACATGAACCATAAACCTAACTTTTACTTGAACTGTAACACTAAAATTACCCCTAACCATAACCATAACCACAACACTAACCCTAACCCTAATCCAAATGCTAAATATAAACCTAACACTAACTCAAAACCTAACCCTAATAGAAACCCTAACCCTAAATCTAACACTAACCCTGACACTAAACCTAAACCTAACCCTAAACCTAATTCTAAAAATAACCCTAACCCTAACCTAAAGCCTAACCATAACCATAACCCTATAACAAACACTAACCCTAAACCTAACACTAACATTAACCCTAACCCTAACCCAATCCCTAAGCCTAACACAAATCCTAATACTAACTGTAACCCCAAACTTAACTGTAACCCTAACATTTATTCTAATCCTAACCTTAACCCTAACAATAAACCTAACCCTAGCCCTAACACTAACCCTGACCCTAAACCATACCCTAACCCTAATCCTAACCTGTATACTAAACCTAACCCTAACACTAACCCTAACCATAACCCTAACCGTATCCCTTACCTTAACGTAACCCTAACCATAACCCTAACCCTATCCCAAACCCTAAACTAACCCTAAACCTAAACCTGTCCTAATCCTAACACTAACCTTAACCCTGACCCTAACCCTAACCCTAACGCTCACCTCATCCTAACACTACACTGAACACTAACATTAACACTAACCCTTAACCTAACTATAACCCAAAACCAAACACTAATGCTAAACCTAACAATAACTCTAACCCTAACCCTAACCCTTAGCCTAACCCTAGCCCTACCTCTAAACCTATACCTAACCCTAAGCCAAATCCTCATTCTAATGCTACCCTAGTCCTAATCATAATGCTTAGACTTCCACAAACCTGAACTCTATTACAATTTCTAAATGTAGCCCTAATACTGCTCTAAACTTAACCCTAACCCTGACACTAATTCTGACCCTAACACTAACCCTAGATCTAAACCTGACCCTAACCCTTAATCGAACCCTAACACTACCTCCACTGGTAAACCTATACCTAAACCTATCAGTAACAGTAGCACTAGACCAAACCAAATCCTAAACCAAGTCATAAATCTAGCCCTAGCCCTAAACAAAAAAACAAGTATTAGCCCTAACAATAACCTTTAACCTAACGTAAAGACTAAACCTCTCACTAGACCAAACGCTAGTCCTAATTGTGGCTCTAAACTTAAAACTAACCCTGACCCCACAATGACCCTTAGTCTAATAGAAACCCTAGCTCTAATCCTTATCCTAAACCAAAACCTAAACCTAACACTAGACTTATCCATTATCCTTACCCTAAAACTAGCCATAACCATATCCCTCACTCTTACATTACCCAAGCCCTAACGTTACCCCTAAACATCACACAAAACCTACCCATTATCCTAGCCCTAAACCTAGCCCTAATCATAACCCTAACAATAACCTTAGACCTAACCCTAATTCTAACCCTTGCCCTAGCCCTAAACCTAGCTCAAATTCTAAGCCTTAGCCTAAAGATAACCCTAACCCTAAACCTAAAAGTAGCCTTGACTCAAAACCTAACCCTCACCCTAGCCATATCCCTATTTCAAATGCCTACTTATCCTAACACTAACCTTAAAATTAACCCTAGGCCTAACCCTAACCCTAACCATAATCCTAACCTTAACCATAGCACTAACCTTAGCTCTAACCTGATCCATTACCCTAAAGAAATGCCTAACTCAAATGCTAACCCTAGGCCTAATGATAACCCTATCATTAACACTAACCCTATCCATTACTCTAGCGCTATGTAGAACCATAAACCTAATTCTATCCATTACCCTAACCCTAAACCGAACCCAACAATAATTCAAGCATTAACCCTAAATCTTAACCTAAACCAAATCCTACCCAGACCTTGACCCTAATAATACAGCTAGCTCTAAACTTGACCTTTACCCTACACCTAAATCTTACAATAGATATAGCCATAACCTAACACTAAACCTAATACTAACTATAAACCTAGACTTGACATTAGCCCTAGCTCTAATCCTAGACATAGCCCTAGCACAAACCCTCAGCCTAGCCCTAAACATAGACTTAATCATAACCCAAACCCTAATCTTAGTCCTAACCCTAATTCTAACCCTTGCCCTAGCCCTAAAGCTAGCTATAAACCTATCCCTTCCCCTAAACCTACTCCTAACCCTAATACTAACACTAAGCCAAACATTAGACCTAAACATAACACTAACCCTAACACTAATCCTAGCTCGAATTTAGCCCTAACCCTAAACGTACCCCTAACCTTAGCCCAAAGACTAACTCAAACTCTCAACCTAGCCTAATCTCTAGTTCTAACCCTGTCTGTTACCATAACCCTAACCCTAGCCACAGCCCTAAACCTAGATCTAACCATAACAATAAATCTAAGCCTAAACTTCACAGTACCATTAGCCCTAACACTATTGCTAATCATAAAAGTAGTCCTAACCCTAGGCCTAATTCTAAAACAAAACTGAGCCATAGCCCTATCATTAACACTACCTAACCTTAACGCTACACCCGACATTAGCCCTATTTCTAGCTCTAATCCTAGTTCTAATCCCAGACTTAATCCTTACCCTGATCTTAACCCCAGCTCTATCCTTAATTTTATTCCTTTCCTAGCACTAAACATAGCTGTAACATCATACCTTGCCATAGCACTAAAGCTAACCTTAACCCTAGCCCTAAACCTAGGCCTAAACATAACACTAAACCTAGCACTAATTCTAACCCTAATTGAGGCCTAACACAAAACCTAACCCTATCCCTATCCTTTAGACTAATTCTAACTTTCACCCTAGCCCTATCCCTAGTTCTAAACCTATCCCTTACTATAACCCCAAACCTAGCCCTATCCCTAGAGACCAACCTTAGCCCTACCCTTTGCCTTACACCTAAACCTGGATCAAACCCTATCCTTGAGCCTAAATCTTACCGTAACACTAACCCTAACAGCAATGCTAATTGGAAAACTAGCCCTAACCCAAACCTAGCCCTCAAACAAAACTGAGCCATAAACCTAACCCTAAACCTTAACCTAAACCAAAACTAACCCTAAACCTAGCCCTAAACCTTGCCATAATTTGAGTGCTAAACCTAACCCTAGAAGTATTCCTGACACTGACTCAGATCCTAACACTAACCCTAGCTCTATACATTACCCTAACACTATCCCTAGAACTAGCCCTAATCAGAAAGCAAGTTTTTTTCATTAGCCAGAGCCCTAAAGCTAACACAAATCCTAGCGCTAATCCAAGCTCTAATCCTAGGTCTAATACTAAGACTAACCCTAACCCTAACCTTAACCCTAGCCCTAAACCAATCCCTAACCCTAATCCTACATCTAAACCCATCCCTTTTCCTAAGCCAAACCCTCACCCTAATGTTACCTAGTCCTAACCCTAATCCTTAGCCTACCCCAATCCCAAACTCTATTACTAGTTCTAACCCTAGCTCTCATTCGAGCCATAACTCTAACCCAAACACTGACCCTTATTCTGACTCTAACACTAACCCTAAAACTAAACCTCACACTAACGCTAAACCGGACCCTACCCCTACCCCTACCAGTAAACATGTACCTAAACCTAACAGTAACACTAGCACAAGACTAAACCTAATCCTAAATATAGTCATAAATCTAGCCATAGCCTTAAACAAAAACTTTGCACTAGAACTAAAAATAACTTTTAACCTAACCTAAATATAAATCCTATCCCTAGTCCCAACACTAGTCCTAATCCTGGCCCAAACTCTAACCCTAAACTTAACCCTAAACTATAGCCCTAATACTAGCCATAAATACCACACAAACCTAGCTTTATCCTAGCCCTTAACCTAGCCCTAATCATAACCCTAACCATAACCCTAGCCCTGGCTCTAACCCTAACCATTTTCCAAGCCCTAACCTACCTCATAGTCTAACACTTACCCTAAACCTAACCCTAGTCCTAATGCTAACCTTAACACTAGAACTAACCTTAGCTCTAACCCTATGCATTACCCTAAAGAAAAGCCTAACCCAAATGCTAACCCTAGGCCTATCAATAAACTTATCGCTAACACTAACCCTATGCATTGCTCTAAACTTAACCAGAAACATAAACCTAATTCTATCCATTACACTAACCCTAATCCAAACCCAATGCTAATTCAAGCATTAACCCTAAATCTTAACCTAAACCAAACCCTACCCGGACCCTGACCCTAATAATACAACTAGCTCTAAACTTGTTCCTTACACTACACCCAAACATTACTATAAACATAGCTATAACCTAACACTAAAACTAATACTCAGCATAAACCTAGACCTGACATTATCCCTAGCCCTAATACTAACCCTAGCCCTAACACACTCAGCCTAGCCCTAAACCTAGCCTTATTTAAAACCTGAAATCTAACCTAGCCCTAACCCTAATTCTAACTCTCGCCCTATCCCTAAACTTAGCTATAACCCCATCCCTTTCCCTAAACCTAACCCTATCACTAACACTAACACAAAACCTAAACCTAGCGCTAAACCTAACAGTAACCCTAGAGCTAATCCTAGCCTTAATTTAGACCTAATCTTAAACCTACCCCTAACCCTAGCCCTAAGACTAACTCTCGCCCTAGCCCTGTTTCTAGTTCTAACCCTATCTGTTATCATAACCGTAACACTAGCCCTTATTTTATCCCTAACCATAGCCCTATACCTAAACCTAGATCTAACCATAACAATTAATATAATATTTAACCACACCTTTCTACTAGCCCTAACACTATTGCTAATCCCAAATATAGCTTTAACCCTAGCACTAGTTCTAAAACAAAACTCAGCCATAGCCCCAACCCTAACCCTAACCTAAACATAACCCTAGACCTGACATTAGCCCTATCCCTAATTCTTACCCTAACACTAACACAAATCTTAACCCTATACTTAACCTTAACCCTTGCCCTAATTTGAGTCCTATCCCTAATCTTAAAAGTAACACTGATTCTGACTCTGACCCTAAAACTAACCCTATCTCCTATCACACCCCTAAATCTAAACCTAATATAAACACTAGACCTAGTCCTAATGCTAACCCTAATACTAGCCCTAATCATAACCCTAGATCTTATATTAGCTGTAGTCCTACACTAGCCCTAACCTAACCCAAAACCTAGTACTAATCTGAGCCCTAACTCTAGGTTTAATCGTAGCCCTAACCCTATCCCTAGAACTAACACTTAACCTAAACCTAACCCTAGACCTAAACCTTGTCCTAACAGGAAACCTAAACTGAACCATAGCCCTATTCCTAACCATAACACTAGCCCTAAACCTAGATATAATTTTACCCATTACCCAAACCTTAACCATAAGAAAATTCTAATCCTAGGCCTAACCCTAACAATAGCCCTAGCCTAACCATAATCCTAGTTCTAATCTTATCCATTACCTGAACCATATCTTTTACCAAATTCTATCCCTAGGCCTAACTCTACCCCTATGCCTTACCCTAACCCTGTCCATTATACGAAACCTAACCTGAACCTTAAACCTAATCATATACATTACCCTAACCCTAATGCTAATTTTAGCCCTAACCCTAAACCTTAACCTAACCCATACCCTAATAATACCCCTAGCTATAAATCTGACCCTAATGCTCAAGGTAACACTTAAAATAGACCTGGCCATAAACCTAAACCTAAAACTATCCCTAACCATAATAATAGAACTAACATTAACACTAGACCTAATCCTAGCCCTAACCCTAACACAAACTCTGCCCCTAATCCTAGACCTAAGCCTAGCCTTAATCATTATTCTAAACTTAACTGGAGCCCTAACCCTAATTATATCCCATAGCCTAGCTGTAACATAATACCTTAACCTAACCCTAATGCTAACCCTAACCCTTGCCCTAACTCTAGGCCAAAACCTAACACTAACCCTAGGGATAATCCTAGCCCTAATTTTAACCTAATCTGAAACCTAATCCTATTGCTATCCCTAAAACTAACTCTAACTCTTTCCACTAACTCTAACTCTTGCCCTAGCCCTATCCAAAGTTCAAAACCTATCCCTTATCATAACCCAAACCTAGCCCTATGCCTATCCCCAACCCTAACTGTAACCATCACCCTAACACTAAACCTAGTTGTAATCCCTAACTTTAAGCTCAAACCTCACCCTAACACTAGCCTTAAACCTAATACTAATGAAAAAACTAGTCCTAACAGTATCCTACCCCTAAAACAAAACTGAGCCACAATCCTAACACAAAACCTTAACCTAAACTAAACACTAACCTTACACCTATCCCTAAACTTAGCCCAAATTTGAGTCTTAACCCTAACCATAGAAATAACCCTGACCTTTAGTCGGACCCTATCAGTACCCCTAGCTCTAAACATTGCAATAATGCTAACCCTAGAACAAACTCTAATCAGAAAACTAGTTCTTTCATTAGCCGTAGCCCTAATGCTAACACAAATCCTAGCCTAATCCGAGCCCTGACTCTAACCATGAGCCTAACCATACCTCTAACCCTATGCCTTACCCTAAGCCAAACCTTCTCTCCAATGCTATTCTAGTCCTAAACTTAATCCTTAGCCTACCCTAAACCCTAACTCTATTACTAGTCCTAAACCTAGCCCTCATTCTAGCTTTAACTCTAATCCTAACCCTGACCCTTATTCTGACCCTAACACTAACCCTAGACCTATACCTGACCCTAACCTTAAACCGAACCCTAACACTACCTCTACTGGTAAACCTATACCTAAACCTAACAGTAACACTAGCACTAGACCAAACCTAATCCTAAATATAGTCAGAAATCTAGCCTTACCCCTAAACAAAAACTTACACTAGCCCTAACAATAACCCTTAACCTAATGTAAAGATTAAACCTATCACTAGACCAAACGCTAGTCCTAATTGTGGCCCTAACCATAATACTAACCCTAACCAAAGAATGACCTTTAACCTAATAGAAAACCTAACTAAACCCTAACCCTAACACTAGACTTATCCATAACCCTTACTCTAACATTAGCCATAATCATATCCCTAGCTCTTACATTACCCATAGCCCTAATGTTAGCCCTAAACATCACACAAAACCAGGCCTTATCCTAGCCCTAAACCTAGCCCTAATCATAACCTTAACTATAACCTTAGAACTAACCCTAATTCTAACCCTCCCCCTAGCCCTAACCCTAGCTAATACTCTAATGCTTAGTCTAAACATAACCCTAAACCTAAACCTAACCCTAGCCCTGACTCAAACCCTAACCCACGCCCTATCCCTAACACTAGCTCAAATGCCTACACTTACCCTAAACTTAAACCTAACTGTAACCCTAGTTCTAAACTTAGCTGTAACCCTATCCATAAGTGTAAATATAAGCCTAACCTAAATGCTATCCCTAGGCCTAACGACAACCCTATCGCTAACAATAACCCTATCCATTACTCTAAATTGAAACGGTACCATAAACCTAATCCTATCCATTACCCTATCCTGAAACCTAATGATAAATCTAATTCAATATTTAACCCTAAAACTTAACCTAAACCAAACCCTACCCGGACCTTACCCTAATAATACACTGAAGTTTAAACCTGACCCCTACCATAACCTAACCCTTATACTAGATATACCTATAACCTAACACTAAAATTAATACTAAACATAAACCTAGACCAAACATTAGCCCTAGCCCTAATCCTAGCCCTAATCCTAACACAAACCCTCAGTTTAACCCTAAACATAGCCTGAATCCTAACTCAAAACTAACCTTAGTCCAAACCCTAATTGTAATCGTCACCATAAACATATAGCTAGCTATAACTTTATCCCTTCTTATAAACCTAATTCTAACCCTAACCCTAACACTAACACTAACACTAACACTAACCCTAACCATAGGTCTAACCCTAACACTAACCCTAGCACTAATCCTAGCCCTAATTTAGCCCTAACCCTAAACCTACCCTAACCCTAGCACAAAGACTAACTCGAACTCTCGTGCTAGCCCTATTTCTAGTTCTAACCCTATCCACTACCATAACCCTAACAATAGCCCTAACCTTAGCCTTAACCCTAGCCATAGCCCTAAACTTAGATCTAACCATAACAATAAATCTAAGCCTAAACTTCACCCTACCACTAGCCCTAACACTATCACTAATCATAAAACAGGCAGTAAACCTAGGCCTGGTTCTAAAACAAAACTGAGCCATAGCCCTATCCCTAACCTTAGCCTAACCTTAACCCTAGACCTGACATTAGCCCTATCCATAGATCTAATCCTAGTTCTAAGCCTAGTCTTAATCCCAACCCTAATTAAAACCCTAGCCCTAACCCTAATTTTATCTCTTGTCCTAGCACTAAACAGCTGTAACATCATACCTTATCCTAACCCTAATGCTAACCCTAACCCTAAACCTAGACTAAATATAACACTATCCCTAGCACTATTCCTAGCCCTAATTTACCCCTAACAGTAAACCTAACCCTATCCCTATCCCTAAGACTAACTCTAACTCTCGCCCTAGCCTTATCCCTAGTTCTAAACCTATTCCTTACCATAAACCGAATGCTAGCCCTATCCCTAGCCCCAAACGTAGCCCTAACATTTGCTCAAGGCTTAAACCTGGATCTAAAACTAATATTAAGTATAACACCTAACCCGGACCCTAACACTTCCCATACAGGTAAACCTATACCTAAACCTAACACTAAAACTAGCACTAGAAGAAACGTAATCCTAAATATAGACATAAATCTAGCCCTAGTCCTAAACAAAAACCTAGCACTAGCCCTAAAAATAACCATTAACCTAACTTAAAGACTAACCCTATCCCTAGACCCAACTCTAGTTATAATTCCTTCACTCACACTAAATCTAACCCTATCCTGAACAATGACCCTTAACCCTAAACAAATTCTAGCTCTAAAACCTAACTTAACCCAAAACCAAACCCTAACACTAGACATATCCATAACCCTGACCCTAAAACTAGCCATAAACATAGACCTAACTCTTATATTTGCCATAGCCCTAATGTTAGCCCTAAACCTCACACAAAACCTAGCCCTTATCCTAGCCCTAAACCTAGCCCTAATCAGAACCCTAACCATAACCCTAGACCTAAGCCGAATCCTACCCTCACTCGAGCCCTAAACCTAGCTTATACTCTAACCCTTACCCTAAACATAACCCTAAGCCTAACTTACCCTAAAATTAAACCTAACTGTAACCCTAGCTCTAACTCTAACCTTCTCCCAAGACCTGACCCTAGCATAAATGCTAATACTTAAACTAAAACTATCCCTGACACTAACCCTAGGCCTCACCCTAACCCTAGCCCTAATCATAACCTTATCCATAGCCCTAACCTTAGCTCTAACACTATCCATTACCCTAAAGATGAACCTAACTCATATGCTAACACTAGGCATAACACTAACATATCACTAACACTAACCCTATCCATTACTCTCAATCTAACCTGTACCCTAAACGTAATCCTATCCATTACCCTATTCATAACCCTAACACTAAAGCTAATTCAATCCGTAACCCCAAAACTTAACCTAAACCAAACCCTACCTGGAATCTGACCCTAATAATAATACACCTACCTTTAAACATGACCCTTATTTAAACCTAACCCTTACACTAGACCTAGTCGTAACCTAACCCTAAAACTAATACTAACCATAATTCTAGACCTGATATTAGCCCTATCCCTAATCCTAGCCCTAGCCCTAACACAAACCCTCATTCTAGCACTAAACATAGCCTTAATCTTAACCCTGGCCCTAACCCTAATTCTAACCCTCGCCCTAGCCCTAACCCTAGCTATAACCCCATTCCTTTCCCTAACTGTAACCCCAACTCTAGCCCTAAATCTAGCCCAAATGTAGCCCTAACCCTAAACCTAACCCTAACCCTAGCCCTAAGACTAACTCTAACTCTTGCCCTAGCCCTATTTCTAGTTCTAACTCTAACTGTTAATAACCCAACACTAGCCTTAAACTTAGCCCTAAACATAGCCATAGCACTAAATATAGATATAAACATAACAATAAATCTAAGCCTAAAACTCACCATACCACTAGTGCTAACAGTAGACCTAACTCTTATATTTGCCATAGCCCTAATGTTAGCCCTAAACCTCACACAAAACCTAGCCCTTATCCTAGCCCTAAACCTAGCCCTAATCAGAACCCTAACCATAACCCTAGACCTAAGCCGAATCCTACCCTCACTCGAGCCCTAAACCTAGCTTATACTCTAACCCTTACCCTAAACATAACCCTAAGCCTAACTTACCCTAAAATTAAACCTAACTGTAACCCTAGCTCTAACTCTAACCTTCTCCCAAGACCTGACCCTAGCATAAATGCTAATACTTAAACTAAAACTATCCCTGACACTAACCCTAGGCCTCACCCTAACCCTAGCCCTAATCATAACCTTATCCATAGCCCTAACCTTAGCTCTAACACTATCCATTACCCTAAAGATGAACCTAACTCATATGCTAACACTAGGCATAACACTAACATATCACTAACACTAACCCTATCCATTACTCTCAATCTAACCTGTACCCTAAACGTAATCCTATCCATTACCCTATTCATAACCCTAACACTAAAGCTAATTCAATCCGTAACCCCAAAACTTAACCTAAACCAAACCCTACCTGGAATCTGACCCTAATAATAATACACCTACCTTTAAACATGACCCTTATTTAAACCTAACCCTTACACTAGACCTAGTCGTAACCTAACCCTAAAACTAATACTAACCATAATTCTAGACCTGATATTAGCCCTATCCCTAATCCTAGCCCTAGCCCTAACACAAACCCTCATTCTAGCACTAAACATAGCCTTAATCTTAACCCTGGCCCTAACCCTAATTCTAACCCTCGCCCTAGCCCTAACCCTAGCTATAACCCCATTCCTTTCCCTAACTGTAACCCCAACTCTAGCCCTAAATCTAGCCCAAATGTAGCCCTAACCCTAAACCTAACCCTAACCCTAGCCCTAAGACTAACTCTAACTCTTGCCCTAGCCCTATTTCTAGTTCTAACTCTAACTGTTAATAACCCAACACTAGCCTTAAACTTAGCCCTAAACATAGCCATAGCACTAAATATAGATATAAACATAACAATAAATCTAAGCCTAAAACTCACCATACCACTAGTGCTAACAGTATCACTAATCCTAAAAGTAGCCCTAGCTGTAAAACAAAACTGTGACAAAGCCCTAAAGCTAACCATAACCAAATCATAATCTTCAATTTGACATTAGTCCTCTCCCTAATTCTTACCCTTACCCTTACACAAACCCTAACCCTACACCTAGCCTTAACCATAGCCCTAATTCGAGTCTATCCCTAACTCTGATCAGTAACACTGATGCTGACTCTGACGGTAACACTAACCCTATCTATAATCATCACCTTAAACCTAAACCTAATCTACACATTAGATTTAGAAATAATGCTAAACTTAACACTAGCCCTAATCATAACCCTAGTTCTAACATTAGCCCTAGTCCTAAGTAGTCCTAACCTAACTCAAAATCTAGACCTAATCAAAGCCCTAACCCTAGCTTTAACCCTAGCCCTAACTCTAACCCTAGCCCTAACACTTAACCTAAACCTAACCATAAACCTAAACCTTGTCCTAACCCGAAATCTAACCCAAACCATAGCCCTAATCCTAACCATAATCCTAGCCCTATACCTAGCTCTAATCTTATCCATTATCCTAACCAAACCCCTAACCAAAATTTAAACCTAGGCCTAACCCTACCCATTGCTCTAACCTTACCATAACCCTAGTCCTAACTGTAGCTCTAATTTAGTATATTACCCTAACCATAATCCTAACCAAATTCTATCCCTAGGCCTAACCCTAACCCTATCCCTAACCCTAAACCTGTTTATTACTCTAAATCTAACCCTATCTCTAAACTTAACCATATCCATTACCCTAACTCTAACTCTAACCCTAATGCTAATTTGAGCCCTAAGCCTAATCCTTAACCTAACACATGCCCTAAACCTGACTCTGACCCTAATAATACCCCTAGCTGTAAACCTGAACCTAACCTTCAACCTAACACTTACAATAGATCTGGCCATAATCCTTACCTAAAACTACCCATAACCATAACCCTAGACCTGACATTAACCCTATCCCTAATCCTAGCCCTAACCCTAACACAAATCCTAGCCCTAATCCTACCCTAAGCCTAGCCTTAATCCTAACCCTATCATCTACCCTAGCCCTAATTCTGATTGTATGCTTTTACCTAGACCTAAATGTAGCTTAACATCATACCTTACCCTAACCCTAATGTTAACCTAACCCTAGCCCTAAAACTAGGCCTAAACCTACCACTAACCATAGCTCTAATCTATCCCTAATTTAGCCCTAACCCTAAACCTAACACTATCCCTAGCCCTAAGACTAACTCTAACTCTCGCCCTATCCGTAATTCTAAACCTATCCGTTACCATAACCCAAACCTATCCCTGTCCTTAGCCCTAATGCTAGCCCTAACCTTCACGCTAGCCTTAAACCTGGATTTAACTCTAACCTTTAGCCTAAAGCTCACTCTAACACTAGCCCTAACCCTAATGCTAATTGGAAAACTAGCCCTAACAGTACCCTAGCCCTAAAACAAAATAGAGCAATAACCCTAACCCTAAACCTTAACGTAAACGAAACCCTAACCCTACACCTAGCCCTAAACGTAGCCCTAATTTGAGTCCTAATCCTAACACTAGAAGTGACTCGGACCCTTACTTGGACCCTAACAGTAACCCTAGCTCTAAACATTGACCTAACGCTAACCCTAGAACTAGCCCTAATCAGAATCCTAGTACTAGTACTTTCATTAGTTGTAGCCTAATGCTAATGCAAATCCTAGCTCTATTCCAAGCCCTAAACCTAGGTTTAACCCTAAATCTAATCCTGACCCTAGCCCTAACTCTACCTCTAACCCCGTGCCTTACCCTAAGCCAAACCCTCACCCTAATGCTACCCTAGTCCTAACCATAATCCTTAGCCTACCTCAAACCCTATCTCTATTACTAGTTCTAACCCTAACCCTCATTCTAGCTCTAACCTTAACTCTAACCCTGACCCTTTTCTGAACCTCACATTAATCCCAGGTCTAAAGCAAACACTAACCAGAAAGCGAACCCTAACCCTACCCTTACCGGTAAACCAATACCTAAACCTAACAGTAACACTAGCATTAGACCAAATCTAATCCTAAAGAGAGTCATAAATCTAGACTTAGCCCTAAACAAAAACCTAGCAATAGACCTGATAATAACTGTTAATCTAATGTAAAGACTAACTCTATTCCTAGACCTAATGCTAGTCCTAAATCTGGCCCTCACCCTAAACCTAATCCTAACCTGAACAATGACCATTATCCTAAAATAAACCCTAGCTCTAAATCCTATCCTCACCCCGAACCTAACTATAACACTAGACTTATCCATAACCCTAACCCTAAAGCTAGCCATAACCATATCCCTAGCTCTTACATTACCCATAGCCCTAATGCTAGCCATAAACGCACACAAAACATAGCCCTTATCCTAGCCCTAAACCTAGCCCTTATTGTAACCTTAACCATAAGCCTAGACCTAACCCTAACCATAACCCTCGCCCTAACCCTAATTCTAGCTCAAACTCTATCCTTAATCTAAACGTAACCCTAACCCTAACCCTAACCCTAACTTTAGCCCTGACTATAACCCTAACCCTCACACTAGCCCTAATCCTAGCTCAAATGCTAACATTTACCCCAAACGTAACCCTGATTCTAACCGTAAGCCTAACCCTAACCCTAGTCTTAATTCTACCCTTAACCCTAGCCCTAAACATAGCTTGAACCCTATCAATTACCCTAAAGATAAGCCTAACCCAAATGCTAACCCTAGGCATAACGCTAACACTATTGCTAACACTAACCCTATTCAGTACTCTAAACCTAACCTGAACCTTAAACCTAAACCTATCAATTACCCTAACATGAACCCTAACCCTATCATTAATGCTAATTGAAGCCTTAAACCTAAATCTTAAGCTAAACCAAACCCTACATGAACCGTGAACCTAATAATACACCTAGCTTTGAACCTGACCCTTAACCTAAACCTAACATTGGCCTAAAACTACCCTTAACCATAGCTCTAATCTAGACCTAATTTAGCCCTAACCCTAAACCTAATACTATCCCTAGCCCTAAGACTAACTCTAACTCTCGTCCTATCTCTAATTGTAAACCTATCCTTTTCCATAACCCAAACCCTATCCCTATCCCTAGCCCCAATGCTAGCCCTAACATTCACCTTAAACCTAACCATTACACTAGACCTGGCCATAACCTAACCATAAAACTAACCATAACCATAAACCCGGACCTGACATTAGCTCCAGCCATAATCTTAGCCCTAACCCTAACACAAGCACTAGTCCTCATCTTAGGCCTTTACCTAGCTTTAATTCTCACCCCAACCCTAACTCTAGCCCTATCTCTAATTTTCACCCTCACCCTAGACTTGAACTTAGGTATAA
>KZ295715.1:0-83049 GCA_002406435.1 Spermophilus dauricus | reverse complement strand
ACCCCTAACCCAATCACTAACCCTAACCCTAACACTAACCATATCTCTAGCCCTAACCATAGGTCTAACCCTAACATTAACCCTAGCACTAATCCTGGCCCTAATTTAGCAATAACCCTAACTCTACCCCTAACCTTGGCCTAAGACTAACTGTAACTCTTTCACAGGCCCTATTTCTAGTTCTAACCCTATCATTACAATACACCTAACACAAGCCCTAAACTTAGCCCTAAACCTAGCCCTACACCCTACCCTAGATTATAACTCTACATTTGACCCTAACTCTAAGCCTAATCCTCAACCTACCACTAGACCTAACACTATCGCTAATTCTAAAACTAGCTGTAACCCTAGCCTATCCCATAAACAAAACCGAGCCATTGTCTTAACCCTAAATGTTAACCTAAACCAAACCATAACCCTAAATCTAGCCATAACCTTCTAGCTCTAATTAATGTCCTAGTCATAAAATTAATCCTAATCCAGACTTATATTCTAACACTAACCTTAATTCTAAATATCACACTAACCCTAAACATAGCGCTAACACTAGATCTAGACAAAATACTAACTCTAATCATAACCTTACTTTTTAATTAGCCATAGCTCCAACCCTAGCTCTAATCCTAACAGAAAAAAACTAGCCCTAATCTGAGTCCTAACCCTAGATGTAAAACTAAACCTAAACTTAGCCCTAGCTCTAACCCTAACCCTAACCCTAACCCTAGCTCTAACCCTAGCTCTAACTCTATCAATTACCCTAAGCCAAACCCTATCCATAATGCTAACCTTTGTCCTAATCCTAATTCATAGCCTAATCCAAACCATAACCCTATTACTAGTCCTAATCCTAGCCCTCATTCTAGCTCTAACCCTAACTCAAATCATTACCCTAACACAAAACCTCAGTCTAAATCTGACCCTAACCCTAAACCAGACCCTAAAATTGGCCCTACCAGTAAATTTATACCTAAATCTAAGGCTAACATTAGCCCTAGACCTAAGCCTAATCCTAAATATAGCCATAACTCTAAACCTAAACCTAAAAACACCTGAGCCCCAGCCATAAAATAATCCTTAACCTAAAGCGAACACTAACCCTATCCCTAGACCTAAACCTAGTCCTAATTCTGACTTTCACCATAAACCTAACTCTAACCTGAACACTGACTCTAACACTAAAACTAAACCTAGCTCTAAACCTGAACCTAACCCAAAACCTAAACATAACACTTGATATAGCCATAATCCTAACCCTAAAACTAGCTCTAATCAGAACCCTGGATCTTACATTACACATAGCCTTAACCATGGGCCTAAACCAAACACAAAACCGAGCCCTATTTTGAGACCTAATCCTACCCTAAGAATAACCATAATTCTAAATGAAGCCCTAACACTAAACCTCGCCTTAGACATAAGCCTAGCTCAAAGCCTAACCCTTAGCCTAAACATAATCCTAGCCCTGTTCGTAAACATAATCCTAACCCTAGCCCTAATCCTAAATTTAACCCTAGTACTAACCATAGCTCTAACCCTAACATTACCCTAACACTAATTCTAACCCTAATAATAATCCTAGCCCTAAACCTAACACTATCCCTAACCCTAATCATAAACCTAACCCTCGACTTAACCCTAAACCTAACCCTTGCCATAAACTTAACCCTAAACCTTACCATTAATCAAAACTAAACCTATCCCTGAACCTAAATTTAACCATAACCTAAACTTAACCCTAAACCTTAACTTACATCTAATCCAATACATTACTCTAAAACTAACCATAACCCTAATGAAAACCCTAGCCCTAACCCCAACCCTAACCCTAACAATAACAATAACCCTAACCTAGACCTAACACTAAACCTAACACTGCCCCTAGCTCTAACTGTAGCTTAAACCCTAACCCTTATACTAAACCTAACCCTATCCCTACTCCTAATCATTACCCTAAATCTAGCGATAAATCTAAATAATATTAAACCTAGCCCTAATCGTAGCCCTAATATAGCCCTATTCCTAATCCTAACCCTTACCCTATAATTAAGACTAACTATAATTCTCACACAAGACTTTTCCCTACTTCTAAACCTATACCTTACCGAAACCCTAACCCAAGCCCTAACCCTAGTAATAACACTCACCCTACCACTAATTCTAGATTGAACCCTATATCTAAAACTAACCCTATCCTTTACCGTAACCCTAACCCAAGCCCTAACCCTAGTCATAATCTTTAGCCCTAGCACTAACCTATCTCTAAAACTAACCCTAACCTGAGGCCTCAGCCTAACCCTGAAATTACATCTAACCCTAATGCTATTCCTAAAATTAGCCCCAACCCTAGTCCTAGCCCTAAAACAAAACTGAGCCACACCCCTAACGCTAACCGTTACCCTAAACATAACTCTAACCCTACACTAGCCCTTACCACAGCCCTAATTTGAAACCTAACCCTAACCCTAAACCTAACCATGACCCTGACTCATATCCAAACACTAAACCTAGCTTTAAACATCATCATAACCTTAAACCTAGCCCTAACACTAGGCCTAGCCCTAAACTTAACCCTAAAACTAACCCTTATTGTAACCCCATTTCTTACAATAGTCATCACCATAACACTAGCCCTAACACTAATACAAATCTAGCCCTAATTCAAGCCCTAACAAGAGCTTTAACCCCAAACCTAACTCTAACCCTAGTCCTAAACCTAGCTCTAATCCTATTTCTTACACTAAGCCAAACTCTCACCCTAATTATAACTGTATTTTTAGCACAAGCCCATAACCTAGCCAAAACCTAACTCTATAACTAGTCCTAACCCTACCTTTCATTCTAGATCTAACCATAACCCAAACCCTAACCCTATTTCTGACCATTATTCTGACCCTATCACTAATCTTAGGTCTAAATATAAGCATAACCCTAAACCAAACCCTAACACTAGCCCTACTGGTAAGCTTTTATCTAAACCTAACCCTAACACTAGCCCTAGACTTATACCTAATCCTAAATCTAGCCATAACTATAGCTCTAGACCTAATGACAAACTAGACCTAGCCTTAACAATACCCTTAACCGAAAACAAACTCTAACCCTACCTCTAGACCTAACTCTACTCCTAATTCTGGCTTTAACCCTAACCATTACCCTATGCAAACACTGTCCCTGACACTAACACTAACCCTAGCTCTAAACTTCACCCTAACCCTAAAACTAACCCTAAAACTACACCTAGCCCTAACATTAACCATAAAACTAGTCTTTATCATTACAGTAGTTCTTACATTAGCCATAGCCCTATCCTATCACAAAACCTAGCCCTAATTCAAGCCCTACCTTAGCTTTAACCCTAAAGCTAACCCTAACAATAACCCTAGCCCTAACTATAACCCTAAGCCTAACCCTAGACCTAATTCTAAACATAATCCTAGCACTAAACCTAGCTCTAACCCTATTCAGTTATTTGACTAATTGGAGCCCTAAATGTAAACTTTAACATAACACAAACCCTAACCTTAACCCTGAATCAAATAATACTTATAGCTCTAAACATGACTCTAACAAGAAACCTAAACTTTACAATAGACCTAGCCATAAACCTAACCATAAAACTATCCCAAACCATACCCTAGACCTGACATTAACCCTAGCTCTAATCTAGCCCTAACCCTAATACAAAACTTAATATACATCCTAGCAAGGAACCCCACTTTAATCATAACCTTAACCATAATGTGAACCTTAATCTTAACCCTAATTCTCGCCCTAGTCCTAAAACTAGCTATATTTCCATCCCTTATGCTAAACCTAACCTAACCCTAAACCTAACACTAACCCTAGCACCAACTCTAGGCCTAACCATAACACTAACCCTAGCCCTAATCCAAGTCCTAATTTAGCCGTCTCCCTAACCCTAACCATAGCCCTAAGACTAACTCTTACTCTCACACTAACCCTACACCTAATTCTAACCCTATCCCTTACCATCACCATATACCTAGCCATAAACTTAGCCCTACCCTAGCCCTATACTTAGCCCTATCACAAAACCTAGATCTAAACCTAACTCTAAATTTAAACCTAACCTTCAGACTAAACCTAACCATAACTCTACTCTTATCCATAATCCTTAACCAAAGCCTAAATCTCACACTTACACTAGCCCTAACCCTAAGACTAATCATAAAACTAGCCCTAACACTACCCTATCCCCAAAACAAAACCAAGTCATAGCACTAACCTTAACCCTTAACCTAAAACAAATCCTAACCATACACCTAGTCCTAACCCTATACCAATTATAGTCTAATCCTAACCAAAAAACTAACCCTGACCCTGACTCTGACCCTAACACTAACCCTGGCTCTAAACATCATCACCATAAACCTAACCTTAACACAAGACCTAGTCCTAACTCTAAACATATAACTAGCTGTAATCATAAACCTACTTCATACATTAATGGTAGCCTTAACCCTAGCCCTAACCTAACCAAAAACCTAGCCTTACTCTTAGTCCTAAATCTAACTTTAACCCTAAACATAAACCTAACCCTAACCCAAACACTAGCCCTAATCTTATACATAACCCTAGCCCTAACTTTAGCGCTAACCCTATCCATTACCCTAAAGATGACCCTAACACTTCTGATAACCCTAGGCCTAACCCTAACCCTATACATTACACTAAACAAAACCTAAACCCTAAACCTAACCCTGTCATTACACTAACCCTAAATCTAACACTAATTGGAGCCCTGCACCTAAACACTAACTTAACACAATCCTTAAACCTGACCCTGATTCTAAAAATAACCCTAGATCTAAACCTGACCCTAACCAAAAACCTAATCCTTACACTGGAGCAAGTCATAAACCTAACACCAAATCTATCCCTAACTGTAACCCTAGACCTGACATTAGCCATAGCCCTAATACTATCCCTAACCATAAAACAAACCCTAGTCTTCATCATAGCCCTAAACATAGACTTAATCATAACCCTAACCCTAACCCTAGTTCTAACCATAATGCTAACCCTCACTCTTGCCCTAAGCCTAGCTATAACCACATCCCTAATCCTAAATTAAACCCTAACTCTAACCATGACCCCAGAGGTAACCCTTGCCTTATCCTTAACCCTAGCACTAACCTTAAATCAAAATCTAACTATAAATCTAACCCTATCACAATGCCTAAGCCTAATATTAAAACTAGCCCTAACCCTAGCCCTAACATAACCCTAGCCATAATTTAGCCCTATCCCAAAACCTAACACTAACCCTAGCCCTAAGACTAACTCTCTCATACTAGCCCTATCACTCATTCTAACCCTATTCCTTACCGTAACCCTAAACCTAGCCCTAACCCTAGTGCTAACCCTTTCCCTATCCTTATCAGTAGCACTAACCTTAGGCAAATCGTAACTCTAAAACTAGCCATAACCCGAAGCCTAAGCTTAAACCTAACACTAGGCCAAACCATAACACTAATCCTAAAATGAGCTGTAACGCTAGCCCTAGCCCTAAAACAAAACAAAACCATAGCTCTAACCCTAAACATTAACCTAAACCAAACCCTAACCTTACACCTAGACCTAAACCTAGACTTATTTGAGTTAGAAGCCGTACCCTAAAACTAACCCTGAACCTGATACTGACCCTAACATTTCTAGCTCTAAACATCACCCTAACAGTAAACCTAACCCTAACACTAAACCTAGCACTAAAACCTTAAAACTAGCCCTAATTTTAAACCTAGTACTTACATTAGCTCTAAACCTAACCCTAGCAATAGCATAACCCAAAACCTAGCCCTAGTCCAAGCCCTAACCCTAGCTTTAAACCTAACATAACCCTAAAACTAGCTCTATTTGTAACCATAACGTTAGCCTTAAACTGATATCTAACTCTATCCATTAGCATAACCATAACACAAACCATAATGATAACCCTAAGCATAAACCTAACCCTATCCTGATCCTAACTCTTACATTACCCTAAACCTAACCTGAATTTTAAATCTAACCCTATTATTACCCTAACCCTAATCCTAAAATTATTTCAAGCTCAAAATTGAAACCTTAACCTATCTCAAACCCTAAACCAGACCTTTACCCTAATAATACCCCTAGCTCTAAGCTTGAGCATAACCCAACACCTAACCCTTAGCCTAGTCTTAGCCATAAATCTAACCCTCAAACTATCTTTAACCATAATTCTGGACCTGAAATTATCCCTAGCTCTAATCTTAGACCTAACCCTAAAAACACACCCAGCACTCATTCTCGTCCAAAACATAGCCTTAATCATAACCCCATTTCTAGCCCTAAACCTAACCCTAATTCTAACCATCATGCTACCTCTAAACCTAGCTATAATGTCATTCCTTACCCTAAATTTAAACCTAACCCTAACCCTAACCCTAACCCTAAGATTAATCTAAACACAAAGCCAAGACCTAATCCTAGCCCTAATTTAGCTCTACCTCTAACCCTATCCTAACCCAAGCCCCAAGACAAACTTTAACACTTTCCCTAGCCCTTGCCCTAGTTCTATCCCTATCTGCTACTGTAAAACTAACACTAGCCCTAACACTTGCCCTAAAGTTAGTCCCAGCCCTAAACATAACCCTAAATCTAACTTTAAACCTAAGCCTAAGCCTAACACTAACATTAGCCCTAACCCTAACCCTAATGATAATTGTAAAACCAGCCCTAACCCTAATCCTAGCAGTAAACCAAAACCAAGCAATAGCCCTAACCCTAAACCTTAACTTAAACCAAACACTAGCACTACACTTAGACCTAAATCTAGCCCTAATTCGAGTCCTAAACCTCACCTTAAAATTAACCCTGATGCTAACTCATATCCTTACACTCACCCTAGATCTAAACACTTCCCTAAACTCAAACTGAACACTAACATTAACAATAGCCCTAATTCAAGTCTTAAGGCTAACCCTAAAACAAACCCTGACCCTAACTCCTATCCTAACAAGAACCATAGCTATAAATATCACCTTAACTTTAAACCTAACCCTAGTCCTCAAACTATCCCTAATCCTAATCCTAAACTAACCCTAATGTTAACCCTAGTTCTTACATTAGCTGTTGCCCTAATTCTAGTCCCAACCCTAACACAAAAACTAGCCCTAAACTGAGCCCTAAACTTAGCTTTAAATCTAACTCTAACCCTAACCATAGCCCTAACACTAGATCTAAATCAATCCCTTACCCTAAGTGAAACCCTAAACCTAAGAGTAACCCTATACCTATCAATAGTCTTTAGACTAACCAAAACCCTATTAATAGTCCTAACTCTAGCCTTTGTTTTAGCTCTAACACTATTCCAAACCCTAACCCTAACCCTGATCCTTATTCTGAGCCTAACACTAAACCTGGGTCTAACCCTAACCCCAACCCTAACCCCAAATTTACCATAATCATATCCCTCAACCTAACTCTGAATCTAACTCTAAGCCTAGACCTAACCATAGCTCAGAACCTAACCCTTACGCTAAACATAACCCTAAACTGAATCCTAGTTTTAACCCTCACCTTAACCCTAACACAAGACCAAGTTTTAACCAAAACCCTAGCCCTAACTTTAACTCTAACTTTATCTATTACCCTAAATATAACACTTACCATAATGCTAACCCTAGGCTTAACCCTAACCCTATCACTTTCCCCAAACTTATCAATTACCCTAACCTATCCTGAACCCTAAACCTAGTCCAATTATTACACTAACCCTAACCCAACTGCTAATTTGAGCCCTACCCTAACTTCAAAACTAAAGCAAACCATAACACTGACCATGACACAAATAATACCCCTTACTATAAACTTGACTCTTACCCTACCTAACCCTTACACTAGACCTAGCCATAAACCTAACCCTAAAACTCTTCCTAACTTTAACCCTAGACGTGATATTAACCCTAGCTATAATCCTCGCCCTAACCCTAACAAAAATCCTAGCCCTTATCCTAGCCCTAAACATAGCCTTAATTTTATCCCTAACCCAAACCCTAGGCCTAAACCTAACACTAACCCTAGCCCTAATCTTAGCTCTAATATAGCCCTATCCCAAACACCAACTCTAACCCTAGCCCAAAGACTAACTCTAACTCTCACCCTAACCCTAACCCTAGTTCAAACCCTATCCCTCACTAGAACCCGAATCCTTGCCCTAATCCTTAGTCTAACCCTAGCCCTATTCATGGCCCTGGCCACAATGCTATATCTAACCCTAACTCTAAATCTAACCCTAAACCTAAGCCTAAATGTAAACCTATCACTAGCTTGATGCTAATGCTAATCCTAAAACTAGCCCTAACACTAGCACTCGCCCTAAAACAAAACTGAGCCATAGCCGTAACCCTAATCTTTAACCTAAATCAAACCCTAACCCTACACCTCTCCCTAACCATATCCTAATTCTAGTCCTAATCCTAACCCAAAAAATATCCCTGACCCTGCCTCTTACCCTAACAATAACCCTGGCTCTAAACATCATCATCACCGTAAACTTCATCCTAACACTAGAAGTGGCCCTAACCCTAACCCTATAATTGGAGCTAATCATAACCTTCGTTCATACATTAGCCATAGCCTTAACCCTAGCCCTAATAACCCAAAACCTAGCTTTAAACCCAGTAAAAAACCTAGCTTTAAACCTAAACGTAAACCTAACCCTAAACCAAAACTAGCCCTAACCCTATACATAACCCTAGCCATAACATTATGTCTAAACCTATTGATTACTCTAACAATAACCCTAACTCTTAAGCTAACCCTAGGCCTAACCCTAACCCTATCCATTACACTAGACAAAAATTAAACCCTAAAACTAACCCTGTCATTACCCTAAACCTAAACCCTAACCTAACCCAAACCCTAACACTGACCCTGACCCTAAAAATAACTCTAGATATAAACCTGAATCTTACCCTAAACCTAATTCTTACACTGGACCTAGCCATAAATCTAACACTAAATCTAGGCCTAATTATAACACTAGACCTGACATTAGCCCTAGCCCTAATACTATCTCTAACCCTAACACAAACCCTAAACCTCATCCTAGCCATACATCTAGCCTTAATCATAACCCTAACCCTAACTTTAGCCCTAACCCTAATACTAACTCTTGCCGTAGCTCTAAACCTAGCTAAAAGCACATCCCATACCCTAAATGTAACCCTAACTATAACTCTAACCCTTTTCATCTCAATTGCCCTATCCTTAGCCCTAGCTTTAACACTAGATCAAAACCTAACTTTAAATCTAACCCTAACTCGATGCCTACTCCTAAAATTAGCCGTAACCCTGATGCTAATTATAAAGCTATCTCTAACCTTAGACCTAACACTAACCCTAGCATAATTTAGCCCTATTCCTAACCCTAACCCTAACCCGAACCCTAGCCCTAAGAATAACTCTAACTCTCACACGGGCTCTATCACTCATTCTAATCCTATTCCCTTCCCATAAATCTAACTCTATCCCAATTCCTAATCCTGAACCTTGCCTTATCCTCAGCCCTAGCACTAACCTTAGATAAAAAACTAACTCTAAATTTAATGCTAAACCGAAGCCTAGGCCTAATTCTAACAGTATCCCTAACCCTAACACTAATCCTAAAAAATTTATTAACCATAACCCTAGCCCTAAAACAAAACCCAGCCAAAGCTCTAACCATAACTGTTAACCTAAACCAAGGCCTAACCCTACACCTAGTCCTAATCCCAGCACTAATTCGAGTTTTAAGCCAAACCCTAAAACTAGCCCTGACCCTTACACTGACCATAACACTAACCCAAGGTCTAAAGATCACTCTAAACCTAAATCTAAACCTAACAGAAAACCTGGCCCTAAAACACTAAAATTACCCATAATCATAACCCTAGTACTTACATTAGCCATAAACCTAACCCTAGCACTAACTTAACCCAAAACGTAGCCCTAATCATAACCAAAACCCTAGCCCTAAACTGATTTTTAACTCTATCCATTACTATAACCATAACCCTAACCCTAATACTAATTCAAGCCCTAATTTTAAACCCTAACCTATCCCAAACCCTAACCTAGAACTTAGCCCTAATAATAGCCCTAGCACTCAACCTGACATAAACCCTAAACCTAACCCCTACACTAGACATACCCATAATCCTAATCCTAAAAAAAAAAATCTTTAACCATAATTCTGAACCTGAAATTAGCCCTAGCACTAATTCTACCTCTAACCCTAAAAAATAATCCCTAGCCTTCATCCTAGCCCTAAATCTAGGCTTAATCATAACCCTAACCCTAACCACAGCCCTAACCCTAATTATAACCCTAACCATACCTCTGAACTTAGCTATAAAGCCATCTATTACAACAAAACTTTGCTCTAACGTTAAACCTAAACTCTAAATGCTAACTCTAAACTCTAACCCTAACCCTAGGCTTAAACTAAACACAAAATTTAGCCCTAATCCTAGCCCTAATTTAGCCCTATATCTAACTCTAACTTTAGCCCTAGCCCAAAGACTAACTCTTGCCCTATCCCTATCCTTATTTCTAACCCTATCACTTACCATAACCCTAAACCTAGTCATAACACTTGCCCTATCCTTAGTTCTAGCCCTAACACTAGTCTAACCCTAATTCTAAATTTAACCCTAACACTAAACCTAAGCCTAACACTAACAATAGCAAAACCCTAAACATAGGACTAAATCAAAACTGAGAATTAGCCCTAACCCTAAACCTAAACTCTAACCAAACCCTAACACTACTACTAGACCTAATCCTAGCCCTAGTTCGAGTCCTAGCCCTAACCTTAAAACCAACCCTGATGCTGACTCATATCCTAACACTCATCCTAGTTCTAAACACCGCCCTCAACATAAACTGAACATTAACTATAACCCTAGCCCTAATTCAAGTTCTAACACTAACCCTAAAACTAAGCCTTAACCTGACTCCTATTCTAACATGAACCCTAGCTAAATATATGACCCTAACCTTAAACCTAACTCTAACACTAAATCTAACAAATACACAAACACTAAAACTAACCCTAAAGGTAACCTTAGTTCTTACATTAGCCATTGCCCTAAACCTAGCCCTAACCCTAACACAAAACCTAGGCCTAATCCGAGCCCTAAACATAGCTTTAACCCTAACTGTAATCATAACCATAGCCCTAACCCTAGCTCTAAACCAATCCCTTACTTAAGCAAAACCTTAAACCTAAGGGTGACCCTAGACCTATCCATAATCCTTAGGCTAACCAAAACACTAACCTTATTAATAGCCCTCACCCTTGCCCTCATTCTAGATCTAACCCTATCCACAACCCTAACACTAACCCTGACCCTTTTGCTGACCTTACCATTAATCCTATATCTAATCCTAACCATAACCCTAACACAAAACTACCATAATCCTATCCCTAGACCTAATCCTGAACCTTACACTCAGCCTAGACCTAACCATAGCTCAGAACCTAACCCTTAGACTAAATATAACCTTAACGTAACCCTAGTTCTAACCCTCACCCTAGCATTAAATCAAGTCCTAATTCTACCCATAACCCTAGCTCTAACATTAAGTCTAACTGTATCATTAACCTAAACATAACCCTTACCCTAATGCTAATCCTAGGCCTATTCCTAAATGTATCACTATCCCCAAGCTTATCAATTACCCTAAACCTATCCTGAACCCTAGACCTAATCCAATCATTACCCTAAACATAACCCTAAAGATAATTTGAGCCCTAACCCTAAACTCAAACCTAAACCGAACCCTAACACTGACACTGTTTCTAATAATTCCCTTAGCTCTAAACCTCACTCTTACCCTATGACTAACCCTTACACTAGACCTAGCCATAAAACTAACCCAAAAGATATTCCTAAGAATAACCTTAGACTTGATATTAGCCTTAGCCACCATACTAGCTCTAACTGTAACACAAACCCTAGCTCTTATCCTAGTTCAAAACATGGCCTTAATTATAACGCTAAACATAACCCTAGGCCTAAGTCTAACACTAACCCTAGCCCTAAACTTATATCTAATTTAGCCCAATCCCTAACCTTAACCCGAAACTTAGACCAAAGACTAACTCTAACTATCACCTTAATCCTAACACTAGTTCTAAACCTATACTTTACTGGAACTCTAATCCTAATCTAAACCATAGGTCTAACACTAGCCCTATTCATAGCCCTAGCAGCAACACTAGATCTAACCCTAAATCTAAATCTAACCCTAACACTTAGCCTAAACGTAAACCTAAACCTAACACTGGCCCTAACCCTAAGGCTAATCCTAAAACTAGCACTAACCCTAGCCCTAAAACAATACCAAGTCATAGACATAACCCTAACCCTTAATAAAAACTAAGCCCTAACCCTACACTTAGCCATAATTCTAGCCATAATTCGAGTTTTAAGTCAAACTCTAAAACTAATCCTGACCCTTACTCTGACCTTAACACTAACCCTAGCTCTAAACATCATGCTAAACCTATACTTAAACCTAACAATAGACCTAGCCCTAACCCTATCCCTAAAATTAGCCCTAATCATAACTCTGGTACTTACATTAGCCATTATCCTAAACCTAGCCTTAACCCAAACCTAGCCTTATTCCGAACACTATCCCAAGATTTACCCTAACCCGAACCCTATCATTAATCTTAACTATAACCCTAGCTGTAACCCTAGATTTAACCTTAACCCGAACCCTAACCCTATCTATAATCATAACAATAACCCTAGCTGTACCCCTATCTCTAACCCTGTTCATTACCCTAACAATAGCCCAAACCTTAATGCTAAACCTGGGCCTAAAACTAACCATAACCCTAATCCTAACACTATTCATTACCCTAAATCTAACCTGAAACCTAAACCTAACAATATCTTTACCCTAACCCTAACTGTAATGCTAATATGAGCCCTAACATTAAACCTTACCTATCCAAAACACTAATTGCGACCCTGACCCTAATAGTACCCTTAGCTCTAAACCTGAATCTAACCTAACCCTTACACTAGACGTAGCCATAAACCTAAACCTAAAACTATTTTCAACCATAACACTAGACCTGAAATTAGCCCTAGCCTTAATCCTAGCCCTAAACCTAAGCTTAATCCTAGCCTGAACCATAACCCGAGTGCTAACCCTAATTCTATTCCTCACCTAGCCCTAAACCTACCTATAACCTCATCCTATACCCCAAAACTAACCATAACCCTAAACCTAACCCTAATGCTCACCCTAAACCTAGGCCTAACACAAAGCCTAGTGCTAATCCTAGCCTTTATTTAATCCTATCCTAACCCTAAACCTAGCCATAAGACTAAATATAACTCTTGCCCTAGCCCTAGCCCTACTTTTATCCTTAGCCTTAATCTTAATCCTACATCTAAGCCTAAATCTAAATCTAAAGCCAAACCCTGAAACTAACCCTGACCCTTATTCTGACCTTAACACTAACTCTAGCTCGAAACATCACTCTAAATTTAACTGTAACAATAAGCCTAAACCAAACTTTAACACTACCCCTAACCATAAGGCTAATCCTAAAACATGCTCTATCTCTAGCCCTAGCCACAAACCACAACCAAACCATAGCCCTTATCTTAACCCTTCACATAAATCAAACCCTAACCATACAAGTAACCCTAAAACTAACTCTAAAATTAACCCTGACCCTAACACTGACCCTAGTACTAATCCTAGCTCTAAACATCACCCTAACTTAAAATTAACCCTAACACTATATATAGCCTTAACCTAAACCTAAAACTAGCCTTAATCACAACCCTAGTTCATACTTTAGTCATTGTCCTAACAGTAGCCCTAACGCTAATACAAATTCTACACCTAATCTGAGCCCTAATCCTAGCTTAACCCTAACTCTAACCCTATTCCTTACACTAAGCCAAATCCTAACCCAAATGCTAACCCTAGACCTAATACTAATCCTTAGCCTAACCTTAAACTCTAACCATAATACTATTCTTAACCCTAGCCCTCATTCTACCTCTAAAGCTAACCCTGACACTCATCTGACCCTAACAGTAACCCTAGGTCTAAACCTGCCCCTAAACCTAAACCAAACCCTAACACTAGCCCTACTGGAAACCCTATACCTATACAAAATCCTAACACTAGACCTAGACCCAAAGCTAATCCTAAATATAGCTATAACTCCCTCAACCTTAACAAAAACATAGCACTAGCACTAATAACAACCCTTTACCTAAACCAAACACTTACCTTACACCTAGACCTAAACCTAGTCCTAATTCTGGCTCTAACCCTAACCCTAACCCTATCCCAAAACCTGTCCCTAATTCTAGCACTGAACCTAGCTTTAAGCATGACATTAACTCAAAACCTACACCTAACTCTAGACCTAGCCATAACCCTAACAATAAAACTAGCCCTAAACATAACCCTAGCTCTTACATTAACCATAGTCCTAACCCTAGTCCTAAACCTAACATGAAACCTAAACCTAATCCTAGGACTAAACTTAGCTCTAAGCATAACACTTAGCCTAAAACTAGCCCTAAACCTATCCCAAATCTAAGCCTCGCCTTAGACCTAACCCTAGCTCAAAGCCTAAACTTTACACTAAATATAATCATAGCTCCATCCTAAACCCTATCCCTAACCCTAGCCCTATTCCTAACGTTAAACCTAGCCTGAACTTTAGCTCTAACCATATCCATAACCCTAACTCTAACACTAACCATAATTAAAATCCCATCCCTAACACTAAACATCACTCTAACCCTAACCCTAAAACTTACTCTAAATCACACCCTAACCCTATCCCTAAACCTAGCCCTAATCCTACAGTTAATCAAAACTATAACCTAGCTCAACTCTAGCTCTAAACTTATCCATTACACTAAACATAACCTAACCCTAATTGTAACCCAAAACTGATTGCTAAACCTAACTCATCCATTACCCTAAACCTTAACTGAAACCTAAACTAAACCCTATCCATTATTCTAATCCTAAACCTGATCCTAATGCTAATTTGAGCCTTAACCATAAACCTTTAGCTAAACCAAATGCTAACCCTGACCCTGACTCTGACCCTAATAATAACTCTAGCCCTAAAGCTGACCTTTAGCCTAAACATAACTCTTACACTAGATCTAGCCATAACCTAACCCTAAAACTATATTTAACGTTAACCGTAGACCTGTTATTTGCCATAGACCTGGTCCTAGCCATAACCCTAACAGAAACCCTAGCCCTTAACCTAGCCCTAAACCTAGCCTTAATCCTACACTGAAATATAACTCTAGGCCCAATTCTAATTCTAAAACTCACCCTATACCTAAAGCTAGCTATAACCCCACGCATTCCCCTAAACTTTACCTTAACAGTAATGCAAACCCTAACTCTAGCAAACCCCTTAGTCTATGCCTGACACTAACCACAGCCACAATACTAGCCCTAATATAGCCCTAACCCCAACACTAACACTAGACCTAATCTTAGCCCTAATTTACCCCTAACCCTAACCCTAAATCTAGCCCTAATCCTAGTCCTAATTTAGCCCTAACTCTAACACTAACCCTAGTCCTAAACCTATCCCTAATCTTAGCCCTAACCTTAGCCCTAACCCAAGCCCTAATCCTAGCTCTAATTTAGTCCTAACCCTAACCCTAAGACTACTACTATAACTAACTCTAATTATCACCCTTGCTGTATCCCTAGTTCTGACCATATTCATTACCATAACCCTAATCCTCATGCTAACCTTAGCCCTAGGCCTAATCCTAACCCTAGATCTAACCCTAACTCAAAATTAAACCCTAAGCCTAAGCCTAAACCTCAACCTAACACTAGCCCTACCCCTGATGCTAAGCCATAATCTGGCCATAACAGTACCCCTAGACTTAAAACAAAACAAATATATATTTCTAACCTTAACCTAAACTAAACCCTAACCATACAACTAATACTAACTTTAGCCCTAATGTGAGGTCTAACCCTAACCCTAAAACTAACCCTGACTCTGACACAAACCCTAACAATTACTCTTACTCTCAACATCACCCTAACCCTATACCTAACCATAAGACTAGACCAAACCCTAACCCTAAACCTAAAACTAGCACTAATTGAAACACAAGTTCATACTTCACCATAACCCTAATCCTAGCCCTAACCAAACCCCAAACCAAGCCCTAATCCCAGCCTTAACCCAAGCTTTAAACCTAACCCTAAACCTAACCCTAACCCAGAACAAACACCTAAACTTTACCCTAACACCACCCAGAATTCTAACCATAACCCTAGCCCTATCACTAGCTCTAACCCTATCCATTACCCTAACCATAACCATAACTCTAATGGTAACCCTAGGCCTAACCCTAAACTTATCCCTAACCCTAAACTATTTCATTAACCAAAACCTAACCTTAACCCTAAACCTAACCCTAACATTACATTAACTTCAACCCTAATACTAATTCAAGCCCTAACCCTAAACCTTAACTCAACCCAAACCCCAAATCTGCCCCTTCCCATGATAATATACCTAGCTCTAACACTGACCCTACCCCTAAACCTAATCCTTATAATAGACCTAGCCATAAACCTAACCCTAAATCAATCAATAGCCATAATCCTAGACCTGAATTTGCCCTAGCCGTAATTCTAGCCCTAAACTTAACACAAAACAAACCCAAAAACCTAACCCTAACACTAGCCCTAATCCCATCCATAATCCTAGCCTTAAATTTAGCTCTAACCCTATCAATTACCCTAAACATAACCCAAATAATAATGCTAACCTTAGACCTAAAACTAACCCTATCCCTAACTGTAACCCTATCCATTATGCTAAATCTAACCTGAACCCAAAACCAAACTCTATCGTTACAATAACCAAACCCTAATGCTAATTCGAGCCCTAACCCTAAACCCTAACCTAAACAAAACCCTAAACCTGACCATGAACCTAATAATAACACTAGTTCTAAATTTGACCCCTACCCGAAACCTGACACTTACACTAAATATAGCCATAAACCTAACCCTAAAACTATCCCTAACAATAACCCTAGACCTGACATTTGCCCTAACACTATTCCTTGCCCTAACCCTAACACAAACCCTAACCCTCATCCTAGCCCAAAACCTAGCCTTAATCATAACTCTAATTAATCCCTAGCCCTAACCCTAATTCTAACCTTCACCCTAGCCTTATCCCTAGGTCTAAACCCATCATTTACATGAAACTTAACTCTAGGCCTAAAACTAACCCTAGGCCTAAACATAAGCATAAACCTAGTCCTATTTCTAGCCCTAATTAAGCCGTACACCTAATCAAACACTAAGCTTAGCCATAAGACTCTCACTCTAAAAGACCCTAGCCCAATTCCTAGTTCTCACCCTGTCCCTTATAATAACCCTAATCTTAGCCATAAACCAAGACCTAACAGTAGCTCTATCCTTAGCCCTAGACCGAACCCTAGATTAAATCCTAAATCGAAATCTAACTTTAAACATAAGCCTAAACATACACATAACACTAGCCCTAAACCTAATGCTAAGCCTAAAACTAGCCCTAACCATAGCCCTAGCCCTAAAACAAAACCGAGGCATAGTCCTAATTTAAAAACTTAACCTAAACCAAAACCTAACCTCACACTTAACCCTGACCCTAACCCTAGTTCGAGTCCAAACACTAACCCTAAATCTACTCTTACTTGAATTTGCCTCTAACACTAACCCTAGCTCTAAATGTTTTACCTAACCCTACCACTAGATCTAGTCCTAACCCTAATCCTATAATTAGCCCAAATCATAACCCTAGACCATACATTGGCCATAACTCTAAAACTAGCCTTTACTCTAACCAAATCCTAGCCTTAATGGAAGACCTAACCCTAGCTTTAACCCTAAACCTAAACTGAACACTAGCCACAACCCTAACCCTAAACTAAGCCCTAATTCTAGCTCTAATCCTATCCCTTACCCTAAGCTAACCCTAAACCTAATGCTAACCCTATGGCTAACCCTAATCCTTAGCATAACCCAAACCCTCACCTTATTACTAGTCCTAACCCTAGCCCTTATTCTAGCTCTAACCAAAACCCAAACACTAAACCTAACCATGACACTTATTCTGACACTAATGGTAATCATATGTCTACACCTGACCCTAACCATAAACCAAACGCTAACACTAGCACTAGCAATAAACCTATACCTAACCCTAACCCTAACACTAGCTCTAGACTTAAACCTAATCCTAGTTCTAGCCATATCTCTAGCCCTAGACATAAACAAAAACCTAGCCCTAGCCCTAGTGATAAACTTTAACCTAACACAAACACTAACCCTACCCCTAGACCTAACTCTAGTGATAATTCTGGGTTTAACCCTAACCATAACAATAATCTGAATACTTACCCTGACCCTAACACTCACCCTATCTCTAAACATCACGTTAACGACAACCCTCACCATAACACTTGATCTAGCCGTAACATTTACACAAAAAGTAGCCATAATCATAACCCTGGTTTATACATTAGTTGTTGGCCTAACACTAGCCCCAACATAACCCAAAACCTGGCCCTAAGCTGAGCGCTAAACCTAGTTTTAACCCTAACCCTAAAACTAGCCCTAATCCATACCCTAACCCTAGATCTAACCCTAGTTTTACCCTATCCATTACCTTAAGCTAAACCCTAAACCAAATGCTAACCCTAGTCCTCACCCTAATCCTTAGCCTAACCCAAACACTAACCCTATTACTTACTAGTCCTAACCCTAACCTTCGTTCTAGCACTAACCATAACCCAAACCCAAACCCTAACCCTGACACTTATTCTGACACTAACACTAATGTCAGGTATAAACCTGACCCTAACCTGAAACTGAACCCTAACATTAACCCTAAGTGTAATCATATACTTAAACCTAAATCTAACACTAGCCCTAGACTTAAACCTAATCCTAAATCTAGCCATATCTCTAGCCCTAGACCTGAACAACAACCTAGTCCTAGCCCTAACAATAACCCTTAACCTAACCCAAGCACTAACCCTACCCCTAGACCTAAACCTAGTCTTAATTCTGGCACTAAACCCAACACTAACTCTAACCTGAACACTAGCCCTGACACTAACATAATCCAAGCTCCAAAGCTCACCCTAAACCAAAAGTTAATCCTAACACTAAACCTAGCCATGACCCTAACCCTAAAATTAGACCTAATAATAACCCTAGCTCTTACATTACCCATGGCCCTAACACTAGGCCTAAACTAACACAAAAACTAGCCCTAATTTTAGGCCTGAACATAGCCCTAAGTGTAACCCTAAACCTAACCCCTAGCCCTAAACCTAACCCTATTCCTTGCTTTATACCTAACCCTAGCTCAAAGCCTAACATTTACACTTAACATAACCCTAGCCATATCCCAAATCCTAACTTAACACTAGCTCTAATCCTAACATTACCCAAAGCCCTAACCATAGCTCTAATTATATCAACTACCCTAACCTTAACACTAATCCTAACCATAAGCCTAGCCCTAACCCTAGCTCTAATTCTATCCACTACCCTAACCACAATCCTAACCCTAATGCTAATTCTAGGCTTAACCCTAACCCTATCGCATTCCCTAAACCTATCCATTGCCCTAAAACTAACCTGAACCCTAATCCTAAGCCTATTCATTAACCTAACCCTAACTCTAACTGTAATGCTAATTCGAGCCCTAAACCTAAACCTTAACCTAAACTAAACCTTAAGACATACACTGACTCTAATAATATACATAGCTGTAAACTTGACCCTTACCCTAAATCTAACCCTTACACTAGATCTAACATAAACATAAACCGAAACCTATCTCTAATTTAACACTAGACTTGACATTAGCCCTAGAACTAATCTTAATGTTAACCCTAACACTTACACTAGCTCTCATACTAGCCCATACCTAGCCTTGATCATAACCCTATCCCTAATTCTAATCCTTTCCCTAGTCCTAAACCTGGTTATAAAACCATTGCTTACCCTAAACCTAATCCAAACCCTAACTCTAACACTAAACCTAGACCTAACCTTAACACTAGCACTAACCCTAACACTAACCCTAGACCTAATCCTAAACCTAACCCTAATCCTAGCTTTAAGACTAACTATAACACTCACCCTAGCCCTAGCCCTAATTCTAACCCTATCACTTATCATAAACTTATTCCTAGCCATAGCCTAGAATAACCCTAGCACTAACCTTACACCTTGCCCTAACTCTAGATCTAAACCTTACTCTAAATCTAACAGTAATTCTACACCTAACCCTAACCCTACCACTAGCCCTAACCCTAACAATAATCCTATAACTAGCCCTAACCATTGGCTTAGACCTAAAACAAAACTAAGCCATAACACTAACCCTAAACTTTTACCTAAACCAAACCCTAACTTTATATCTATCCCTAAGCCTAGCCCTAATTTGAGTCCTAATCTTAACTCTAATACTACAACAAAACCTGTCTCTGACATTAATACTAACCCTTCCTCTAAACATCACCCTAAACCTAAACCTTAACCTAACACTAGATCTGGACCTAACCCAAATTCTAAAATTAGTTCTAATCATAACCCTTGATCATACAATAGCCATAACCTTAAACCTAATGCTAACCCAAACCTACCCCAAATCTTATACCTAACCCTGGATTTCACCCTAACCCTAACCCTAACACTAGCCCTAACCCTAACCCGAAACCTAGCTCTAACCCCAGATATAACCTTTTACTTTACTCTAGCCAAACCCCAACCCTAATGCTACAACTAGCCCTAAAACTGATCCTTAGTTTAACCCAAACCCTAACCCTATTACTACTAGTCCTAACCCTAGCCCTCATTCTTGTTATAACCATAACCCAAATTCTAGCCCTAACCCTGACCCTTATTCTGACCCTGAACATAAAAAAATCCCTAACACTAGGCCTCCCATAACCCTATATCTAAACCTAACCCTAACACTCACCCTAGATTAAACCTAATACTAAATCTAGCCATATCTTTAACCAAGACCTAAACAAAAAACTAGCCCTGGCTCTAATGATAACCCTTAACCTAATCCAAACACTAACTTTACCTCTAAACCTAACCAATCCTAATTCTGGCTCTAGCCCTAACCCTAACCCTAATCCAAACACAGACCCTGACACTAACACTAACCCTAGCTATAAATCTGTCCCTAACCCAAACCTAAACCTAAAACTAAACTTAACTGTAGACTGTAAACATAACCCTTACATTACCATAGCACTAAAACTAGCTCTAATACTAACACAGAACCTATCCCTAATCCTAGGCCAAAATCTAGCCCAAAGCATAACCCTAACCCTAACCTAAACTTATCCCTTACCCTAAGCCTAACCCTCACACTAACCCAAACCCTTGCCTTAGACCTAACCCTAGATAAAACCTAAAACTGAACCCTCAACATAACCCTAGTCCTATCCCTAAACCAATCCTAATACCAGCCCTAATCATAATGTTAACACTAGCCCTAATACTATCTCTAAAATTATCCATTACCCTAAACTGAAACTTAACCCTAATGATAACCCTAGCTCAAATCCTAATTGTAAACCTAATCCTAGACCTAACCCTAAATGTAACCCTCATTGTAGCCTTAACCCTAGATAAAAACCTAACCCTTACTCTAACTCTAACCAGAGCCCAAATCCTAACACTAACCCTAAACCTAAAACTACCCCTAACTCTAGCCTGGCATCTAACCCTAACCATTATGCTCTCAAAGAAAATCTTAGCCCTAACCTTAACACTAATCCTAAACCTAAAACTACCATTAAACATAACCCAACATCTAACCCTATCCATTAACATAACTCTAAAGATAACATTAGCTCTAACCCTAACACTAACCCTAACCTTAACCATAAATTTAACCCTAGACATAATACTAAACCTAACCCTCATCCTAGCAGTAAACCTAGCTCAAAACCTATCCTGTACCCTAAATCTAACCCAAAATCGAAACCTAGCCCAAGCCCAAACCGTAACTCTAGCCCTAATTCTATCCAAAACCCTAGCACTAACCCTAGCTCTAATGCTATTAATTACCCTAACAATAACCCTAACGCAAATGCTAAACCTAGGCCTTACCCTAACCCTATCACTAACACTAACCCTTCCAATCACCCTACTCTTAACCTGAATCCTAAACCTAAATCTATCCATAAACCTAAACCTATCCATAAACCTAACCCTAATTCTAACCCTAACCCTAATAATTAACCTAACACAAACCTGAAACCTGATCCTGACCCTAAAAATACACCTTACTCTTAACCAGGGCCTTACCCTAAACCTAACAATAGACCTAGACATGAACTTAACCCTATAACTATCAATAGCCGTAAACCTAAACCTGACATTATCCCTATCCTCACAACTTGCTCTAACCCTAACACAAACCCTCGCCCTCATTCTAACCCCAAATCTAGCCTTAATCTCACACACACCTAACCCTAGACCTAAACCTAATTCTAATCATCGGCCTAACCAAAAACCTATCTATAACCCCATTCCTTTTCCTTAACCTAACCCTAAACCTAATCTTAAACATAGCCCTGACCCTAAGCCTAACCCTAAAACCAATCCTAGACATACTCCTAGCCCTAATTTAGCCCTAAACTTAACCCTAACCCTAGCCTTAAGACTAACTTGAACTATCACCCTAGCTGTATTCCTAGTTCTAACGTGATCACATACCATAACCCTAACAATAGACAAAACCTTAGCAATAAACCTAGCCATTGCCCTAACCCTAGAATTAGCCATAACTCTAAATGTACCCCTAAGCCTAAACTCACCCTATCACTAGCAATAACACTAACATTAATTATAAAACTACCCTTACCTTTAGCTTTAGTTCTAAAAAATAATGAGCCATAGCACTAACCCTAAATCTTAACCTAAACAAAATCCTAACCCTACATCTAGCCCTAAGCCTACCCCTAATTAGAGTCCTATCCTTAACACTAAAACTAACCATGACCCTGACTCTAAAATTAGCTATAATCATAACCCTAGATCTAAAATTAGCTGTATCCCTAACACTAGCCCTAATATTACCCAAAATCTAGCACTAATGTGAGCCCCAACCCTAGTTTTAACCATAACTCTAAACCTAAAAAAGTCCTAATCCTTAACCTAAACCTAACCCTAACTTTAATCCTTGCACTAACCCTAAACCTAACACTAACCCTAACACTAACAACTATAACCCTAGGCCTAACCCAATCCATTACCCTAACACTAAACCTTATCCTAACCCTAATGATAACCCTCGACCTAACACTAACACATTCGCTAATTCTACCTATCCATTACCCTAAACATAACCCTAACACTAAACCTAACCAAACACTAAACCTAGACGTAATACTAACCCTAAAACTAGCCCTAATTATAACCCTAGTTCTTACTTTAGTCGTAGCACTAAAGCCAACACAAAACCTAGCCTAGCCCTAATCCAATCTCTAACCCTAGCTTTAACCCTAACCCTAAACCTAACCATAGCCCTAACCTGAACCCTAACCCTATCCCTAACACTAGCGCTAACCCTATACCTTACCCTAAGACAAAATCTAACTCTAAAGGTACCTTAGTCCTAAACCTAATTATTAGCCTAACCCCAAACCTAACTCTATTACTAGTCCTAACCCTAATCCTCAATCTAGCTCTATCACTATCCCAAACACTAACACTAACCATGACCCTTATTCTGACCCTAACACTAACCATAGGTCTAAACCTGACCCTAACTCTTACTGACCCCTAACATTGGCATTACCTGTAACAATATAACTTAACCTTACTCTAACACTAGACCTAGACCTACCCTTAATCCTTTATCTAGTGATAACTCTAGGCCTAGCCCAAAACAAAAACTTAGTCCTAGACCTAATAATAACTCTTAACCTAACCCAAACACTAACCTTACCCCTTGACCAAACCCTAGCCCTAATGCTGGCCCTAACAATAAACCTAACCCTAAACCGAACACTGACCCTTACCCTAACACAAACCCTAGCTGTAAACCTTATCCTAACAAAACACATAAACCTAACACAACACATAACGCTAACACTAGACCTAGCCATATCAATAACTCTGAAACTAGCCATCACCATAGGCCAAAACCTACCTCTAACTCTATCCGTTACACTAATCCTAACCCTAAACCTAATGCTAACCCTAGCCCTAACCCTCACACTAACTCTTACCCTAATCTTCATCCTAGTGCAAACACTAATTCAACCCCTAACACTTAAACTGAACCTAACCCTAACAATAACCCATGGCCTAAACTTAAACCTAACCTTAACTAGACCTAATCCTAACCTTAACCCTATCTTTAACCCTAGCTCTAAGTCTACATATTACCCTAACTCTAACCCTAACCTTAATGATAACACTACTCTAACCCTAGCTCTAACCCTAACCATTACCCTAAACCTAAACCTCACCCTGATGATAAACCTAGCCCTTACCCTATATCTACCCTAACCCTAACCCTAGACAACCATAAACCAAATACTTTCTATAGAGCTAACCCTTGCTCAAACCCTAAGCATTACCCTAAACCTAGCACTAAACCTATCCCTAACCCTAAACTTAAGTGTAAACCTAACCCTAATCCTAATATGACATCAAACCCTATCCAATACCCTAAACCTAATGATAACCCTAGCCCTAAACTTAACACTAACCTTGACCCTAACCATAACTATAACCTAAACCAAACCCTAAACCTAACCCTTGCCCTAGTGCTAACCATAGCTCAAACTCTAAACCATACCCTAAACCAAACCCTAACCCTAGGCCTAACCATAACTCTATCCCTAATAACAACCATAACCCTAGCCCTAACCCTAAGCACAACCATAACCCTAAGGCTAACCCTAGGCCTAACCCTAACCCTTTTGCTAACTCTAACCCTATCAATTACTGTACACATCACACGAACACTAAACCCAAAACTATAATTACCCTAACCAAACCCTAATGTTAATTCAAGTCTAAACCTAAACCCTAACCCACACCAAACCTAAAACCTAATTCTAACCCTAAGAATACCCCTAGTTCTAAACCTGATCTGTACCCTAAACCGAAACCTTACACAAGACCTAGCCATAAATCTAACCCTCAGTCTATCTCTAACATAAGCCTAGACCTGACAAGAGCCCTAGCCCTAATTCTTGCTATAACCCTAAAACAAACCCTAGCCCTAATCCTAGCCCTAAACCTAGACTTATTATTAAATCAAACCATAACTCTAGCCCTAACTGAAATTCTAACCTGTGACCTATCCCTAAAACTAGCTCTAACCACATCCATTGCCCTAAACCTAATCCTATCCCAAAGCCTAAACTTGGTCTAATCCTAATACAAACACTAGACCTAATCCTAGCCCTAATTTAGCCCTAAACCTAACATAACCCTAGCCCTAATACTAACTCTAACTCTTGCCTAGGCATATATCAAGTTCTAAACCTATCCCTAACCATAATCCTATCACTTGCCTTTACATTAGCCTTAACCCTAACTCTAGCTGTAATCCTATATCAAACCCTTACTCTAAATCTAACCCTATCCCTAATCTAAACCTCTCACTAACACAAACCTTAACACTAATGCCAGTCCTAAAACTAGCCCTACCCTAGCCCTAGACCTACATATCAACTGAGCCATAGCCCTAACCCTAACCTTTAACATAAACCAAACCCTAAGCCTATACCTAGCCCTAAAACTAGCTCTAATTCGAGTCCTATCCCTAACCCTTAAAACAAACCCTGACCCTGACTCCGACCCTAACACTAACCCTAGCTCTAAACATCACTCAAAACCTAAACCTAAACCTAACCCTAGACCTAGCCCTAACCCAACCCTAAAACTAGTTCTAATCATAACCCTAGTTTTTACATTTGCTGTAGCCCTAAACCAAGCCCTAACCTAACCCAAAACATATCCCAAATCGGAGCCATAACACTACCTGTAAGCCTAACCATAACCTAATTCTAGCCCTAACACTTAACCTAAACCTAACACTAACAATAAACCCCAGACATAACCCAAAAACTAACCCTAACACTAGCCTTAATCCTAACCAAAAACTTAGCCCTAACCTGATCTGTAACCCTATCCATTACCCTAAACCTAATCTTAACCCTAATGCTAACCATAAAAATAACCCTTAACCTAAACTTAACACTAACTCTACCCCTAGACCTAACCCTAGTTCTCATTCTGAACCTAACCTTAAACCGAAACCCAACCTAAACCCTGACACTCTAAAAAAAAAAAAAACCCTAGCTCTAAAACTTATCCTAACCCAAAAAACTAACCCTAACACTAGACGAACTCTAAATCTTGCCATAACCGTAAGTCTAGCTCTTACATTACCCATTTACTTAACACTAGCCCTAAACCTCTCATAAAACCTAGCCCTAATTACAGCCTTAAACTGAACCCTAAGCATAACTCTAACCCTAAACCTAGCCCTAACCCTAGCCCTAACCCTCATTCTAGCCCCAACCCTAGCTCAAACACTAAACCTTACCCTAAAATAACCCTACCCTAACACTAAACCTCACCCTAACTCTAGCCCTAATCCTAACTGTAACCATAGCCCAAACCCTAGCTCTAATTCTATCCATTATACTAACAATAACCCTAAAACTAATTCTAACCCTAGCCCTAAACCTAATCTTAAACCTACCCTAGCCCAGACTGTAAAGCTAACCCTCACCCTAGCCCTAAACCTAGCTCAATCCATAACCCTTAAATTTAATCTAACCCTAACACTAACCCAACATCTAACACTAAACCTAACCCGAGCCCTAATCCTAAATTTAACCCAAGCCCTAACCCTAGATTGAACCCTACCCAGTACTCTAACCAAAAACTTAATTATAATTATAACACTAGACCTAAAACAAAATCTACACAAACCCTAAACATAAACCTAACCCTAGAACTAACAGTGAACCTAACCCTAACTCTAAACCTAAGCTAGCTCAAATGCTAACCCTAATCCTAAACCTAAATCCTAACGCTAACCTAAACTGAAACCTATCTTTAATGTGACATCTAACCCTATTACCCTATCCCTAATGATAACCCTAGCCCTATTGGTTACAATATCCATGACCATAACCTCAGACTAAATTATAAATTAATCTTAGCCATAGCAAATATCCTAGCTCAAACCCTAAACCGTACCATAAACCTAAACCTAAGTGTAAACCTTGCCCTAACCCTGACCCTTACCCTAATTTAGCCCTAATCCTAACCATTTTCCTAGCCCTGACCCTAGGTCTAACCCTAACAAATTACCCTAACAATAACCATAACCCTAATGCCAACCCTAGGCCTAAACCTAAACCTATCACAAACTCTAACCATATTTATTACCTTAAACCTATCCTAACCCTAAACCTAACACTATCAATTACCCTAACCCTAATTCGAACCTTAATGCTAATTTGAGCCTTAAACCTAAACCTTAACCTAACCCAAACCAAAAGCCTGAATCTGACCCTAATAATACCCCAGCTCTTAATCTGACCCTTTCCCTAAATGTAACACTTTAATTTGACCTAGCCATAAACCTAAAACTAAAAATATCACTAAATATAAACCTAGACCTGACATTAGTCCTAGCCCTAATTCTTGCCCTAAACCTAACACAAAACTTTGCCCTAATCCTAGCCTTAATACTAAACATAACCATAACCCTAGCCCTAACCCTAAAGCTAACCCCAACCATAGCACTAAAACAAAACCGAGCAACAGGCCTAACACTAACCTTAACATAAACCAAATCCTAGCACTACACCGAGATCTAACACTAGCCCTAATTCGAGTCCTAATCATAACCTAAAAAAAGCCCCTGAACCTGACTAATATCCTAACACTCATCCTAGTTCAAAACACCACCCTAACCCTAAAACTACCATAATCCTATCCCTAGACCTAACCCTAAATCTAGCCCTAACCCTAGCTCAAAACCTAATCTTTATGCTAAACATAACCCTAAACCTAACCCTAAACCTAATTCTAACACTAACTCTAACCCTATCTCAAGGCATATTCCTAACCATAAATCTAGTTCTAACCCTATAAATTACCCTAAACATAACCCTTACCCTAATACTAACCCTAAGCCTAACACTAGCCCTATCACTAATGCTAACTGTATCAATTACCCTAAACATAACCCTTACCCTAATACTAACCCTAAGCCTAACACTAGCCCTATCATTAATGCTAACTGTATCAATTACCCTAAACCAAACCTGAACCTTAAAACAAACCCTAACTATACCCCAACCATAACCCTAATGCTAATTTGATCCATACACCTATATATTTACCTAAGCCAAATCCTAATCCTAATAATTTCCTGAGCTCTAAACCTGACCCTTACCCTAAACCTAACCCTAACACTAGATGTAGCCATAAGCCTAACCCTAAAACTGTCTTTAACCATAACCCTAGACCTGATATTAGCCTTAGCACTAATCCTAGCCCTGAAGCTAAAACGAACACTATCTCTCATCCTAGCCCTAAATCTACTATTAATCATAACCCTAACTCGAACCCTAGCCCTAACCCTAACTCTAACCCTCACACTACTATTAAACCTAGCAATAACACCATTCATTATCCTAAACTTAAACCTAACGCTATCCCTATTACTAGTCCTAGGCTAAACACTAACCGTAGCCTTTATCCTAGCCATAATTTAACCCTATTCCAAAACCTAAATCTAATTTTAGCCCTGTCACTAACTGTAAATCTCATACCAGCCCTAACCCTAAAGATAATCCTAAAAATAGCCATAACCCTAGCCCTAACCCTAAAACAAAACTGAACCATAGCCCTAACCCTAACCCTTAACCTAAACCAAACCCTTACCCTAACCCTAGCCCTAATTTGAGCTTTAATCCAAACCCTAAAACTAACCTTGACCCTGACTCTGACCATAACACTAACCCTAGCTCTAAACATAACCCTAACCCTAAACCTAAACCTAACACTAGTCATAGCCCTAACTCTAACACTAAATTTAGCCCTAAACATAACCCTGGTACTTACATTTGCCATAACCCTAACTGTAGAAATAACGTAAAACAAAAAATAGCCCTACTTTAAGATGTAACCCAAGATTTAACTCTAATCCTAACCTTAAACCTATCCCTAATCATAAACATAACCCTAGCCCTAACCCTAGCGCTAACCCTATCCATTGCCATAAACTTAACCCTAACTCTAATGCTAAACCTAGTTCTAAACCTAATCCTATCCCTAATCCTAACCCTATCCATTACCCTAATCCAAACCTAGACTCTAAACTTCACCCTATCATTAACCTAACACTAACCCTAATGGTAATTTGAGTCCTAACTTTAAAACTTAACCTGTCCCAAACCCTAACTGTGAAAATAGCCCTAGCTCTAAACCTGACCCTAACCCTAAAACTAATTCTTACACTACATGTAGCCATAAATGTAACACTAAACTAACTTTAACCATAACCCAAGACTTGATATTATCCCTAGCCCTAATCCTAGCCCTAAACTTAAAACAAACCCTAGCCCTCATCCTAGCCCTAAACCTAGCCCTAATCATAATCCTAACCTTAACTATAGCCCTAAGTTAATTCTAACCCTCAGACTCCCATTAAACCTAGCTATAGCACCATCCCTTACCCTAAACGAAATCCTAACACTAACCCTAACACTAGGCCTAAGCTAAACACTAACCCTAGCCAAAATCCTGGCCATAATTTAACTCTATTCCTAACTCTAATGCCAACCATAGCCCTCAGACTATTACTCTCGCAGTAGCCCTATCCCTGCTTCTAACCCTATTCCTTAATTTAACCCTAACCCTAGCCATAAACCTAGCCATAAACCTAGCCATAACACTTGAATAATCCTTATTCCTAGTCCTAACCCTAGATCTAAATCTAACTCTAACTCCAACACTAACCCTAAGCCTAACATTAATACTAGAACTAACCCTAACACTAACCATGAAACTAGCCCTATCCCTAACCCTAGCAGTAAAACAAAACCGAGAAATAGCCCTAACACTAAACCTTAACTTAAACCAAATCCTAATACTACCCCTAGACCTAACCCTAGCCCTAATTCGAGTCCTAACCTTAACCTTAATAATAACCCTGACTCTGACTCATATCCTAACACAGACCCTAGCTCTAAACAACACCCTAACCTTAAACCAAACCCTTCCAGTATGCCTAGCCTTATTTTGAGTCCTAACCCTATCTCTAAAACTAACACTGACCCAGAATATTAAGCTAACACTAACAATCACTCTAAATATCACCCAAAGTATAAACCTAATCCTAACACTAGAGATTTAACCCCTAACCATAACCCCAAAATACACCCTAATTGTAACCCTAGTTCTTATATTAGCCGTTGCCCAGCCCTAAACCTAACACAAAACTAGCCCTGTACGGAGCCCTAAACCTAGCTTTAACCCTAACCCTTCCTTAACCCAAGCCCTAACTCTAGCTCTAACCCTGTCCCTTACCTTAAGCCAAACCGTAACCCAAATGCTAACCCTAATCCTTATTCTAACACAAAACATTACCCTATTACTAGTCATAACCCTAGCACTCATTCTAGCTCTAACCATAACCCAAACCCTAACCCTAAACCTGACCCTTATTCTGAACCTAACACTAATCATAGGTCTAAACCTGAACTTAACCCTAAACTGAACCCTAACAGTAGCCTTTCCATTAACCTTATACCTAAACCTAAGCCTAACACTAGCCCTAGACCTAAACCTAATCCTAAATCTAGCCACAACTCGAACACTAGACCTAATGAAAAACCTAGACATAGCCTTAACAATAATCCTTAGCCTCAGCCAATCACTAATCCTTCCCTTAGACTCAATTCTTTCTTTAATTCTAACCATAATACTAACCTGAAAACTGATCCTGACACTAACAGTAACCCTGGTTCTAAACACCACCCCAAACCTAAACCTAACATTAAAACTATACCTTGCCCTAACATCAACCCTTAAACTAGCCTGAATCATAGCAATTTCTAACATTAGCTGTAGCCCTAGCCTATCCCCAAACCTAGCCCTAAGCCAAGGCCTACCCTAGCTTTAACCCTAAAATTAATCCTATTCTAGCCATAGCCCTAACTCTAAGACTAATCCTAAGCCTAGACTTAGTCCTTAGTGTAACCCTAGCCCGAACCACAACTCTAACTTATTCATTACTCTAATGATAACCCTAACCCTTATGCTAACCCTAGGCCAAAACCTAATCCTATCCCTAACCCTAACCCTATCCATTACCATACACTTAAGCTGAACCCTAATCCTAAAACTTGTATTACCCTATCCTTAACAATAATACTAATTTGAGCCCTAAACCTAAACCTTAACCTAACAAAAACCCTAAATCTGACCCTAAACCTAAGAATACCCCTTGCTTTAAACTTGACCCTAACCATATACCTAACCTTTAAAATAGACCTAACTATAAACCTAACCCTAAACTATCCCTAACTTTAACTATAGACCTGACTTTGGCCCTAGCTCCAATCGTAATCCTAACCCTAAACAAAAACTTAGCCCACATCCTATCCATAAACTTCACCTTAATCATAAACCTAACCCTAACCCTAACCCTAATTATAACCCTCATCCGAGACATAAAACTAGTTGTAATCCCAAATATTACACTAAACCTAACCCTAACCCTAAACCTAATATTAACCCTAGCCCTAACCCTAGGCCTAAACCTAACACTAACACTTCTCCTAAGATGACCTCTAACTCTCTCCCTAGCCCTATACCTAGTTCTAAACCAATCTCTTACCATCACCCTAAACCTAGCCATAATCTTAGCCCTAACCCTAACCCTATCTTTCACCCTAACTCAAACCCTAAATCTAAACCTAACTCTAAATCTAACGTTAAACCTAAGCCTAAACCTCACACTAACACTAGCTGTAACCAAAACACTAATCCTAAAACTAGCCCTAACCCTACCCCTAGACCTAAAACAAAACCACGTAATAGCCCTAATCCTAACCCTTAACCTAAACCAAACCCTAAACTTACACCTAGCCCTACACTTATCTCTAATTCCAGTTTTAAATCTAACCTGAAATTTAATATGGTCACTGACTCTGAACCTAACACTAAATCTAGCTCTAAATATTGTCATAACCATAAACCTAACTCAAACACTAGACCTAATCCTAACCCTAACCATATAACTAGCGCTAATCATAACCCTACTTCATACATTACCTGTAGCCTTAACCTTAGCCCTAACCTAACCCCAAACCTAGCATTAATCCGAGTACAAAACATAGCTTTAACCCTAATCTTAAACCTAACCCTAACCCCCCAAAAGCCCTAATCCTATACATGTCCCTAGCCCTAATCTTAGGTCTAACCCTATCCATTACCCTAATGATAACCCTAAAATTTATGCTAAACATTAGGCCTAAACTTAACCTTATTCATTACACTAAACCACATCTAAACCCTAAACCTAACTCTGTCATTAACCCTAACCCTAAACCTAATTAATGCTTATTCGAGACCTAAACCTTACCTCTAACCTAAACCAAACCCTAAACTTGAACCTGACCCTAATAATAACCCTAGCTTTAAACCTAACCCTTACCCTAAACCTAACACTTACACTGGACTAAGCCATAAATCTAATACTAAATCTATGCCTAACTGTAACCCTAGACCTGGCATTAGCCCTAGTCCTAAAACTAGCCTTAACCCTAACACAAACACTAGCCTTCATTCTAGCCCTAAGCCTAGCCTTAATCATAACCCTAACCATAACCCTAGCCCTAACCCTTATACTAAATCTTGCCCTAGCCTTCAACTAAGATATAACCCACTTTCTTACCCTACATGTAACCCTAACTCTAACCCTAATCTGAGGTCTAAACCTAACACTAACACTAGCCCTAATTTAGCCCTATCCCTAAACATAACCCTAGCCCTAGCCCTACAAGTAACTCTAACTCTCACACTAGCCTATCGCTAGTTCTAACTCTATCCCTTACGATAACCCTAAACCTAGCCCTAACCCTAGTCCTAACCTTTGCCCTATCCTTAGTCCTAGCCCTAACCATAGACCAAATCCTTACTGTGAATCTAACCCGAACCCAAAGCCTAAGGCTAACCATTATGAATACAATTTTATTTAGATTCTATGTCTACAGATGTTGGCTTCAATTATTATTTAGAATATAGTCATTAGTTTCATAAAAGGCATAACATATTTGGTGGTATATAGAGAACTGATGGTCAGGGGTAGGATGCTATGATAAGGGGGAACGAAGTGAGGGTATGAGATTAATCTATATTAGCAAATTGGAGGAGAACTGTAATGAATAGACAGGGGTAATTTGTGGAAGATTTTATAAATTGAAATTCCTCATCTGTATTCATAAAATTATTCTATGTATAAAAAGTAAAAGTTTGGAGGTTGAAAGTGGGATAGAGGGAGGAAGAAAAAGAAGAAAACAAGGAAAAAAGAGAGGGAGAATGAAAATAAGATAAAAAAAGGGGGGGGGGTGAGGTGGGCCTATGCAATTCCTCAATATTAAACTATTCTGGTGATTCAGTTCTTAAAGTCCAATTTCATGCAAAGTTCTTTGGTTCACATATGTTGAGATTGTGAGGGCCAGGGGGGGTAATGTTAGAGGAGAATAGATCAGAAGAGAAAGAATAGAAAAGTTTCTCAGTACTCTGTTTTCTTCCAGTAGGTGGAGTTGTCTATTTCTAGCTTGAGTCTCTGTGCAAAGGGTGGTGGAGTTAGCCAGTTTGAGAGGGCTTGTCCTTCTACCTGGAGCCTCCCTACTCTTAGTCTCTGAGTTGGAAACCAGGTGCCCGTACAGTTGCTGTTCTGTATTGATAGCTACGCCTCCCCCAAAAAAGCTTGTGAGAAAAATCTTGAGTTATCACAGCTGGAGGTAGGGGAGTTGGAATCCAAGTTCCTGAGCAGCCGCACAACTGAGCTGGTAGCCACGGCCACCAATAGATGGTGAGTAAGTTTTTTTCCAAGATGGATTCCATCTCTTACCTGTGTAGGGTTTTTGGAGAGGTGGGTGGTTCTGGGGTGAACTTTGACTTTGTCCAGAGCTTCATCTGGTGACCCACAAGCAAAGCTTCTGTGTTCTGTGCTACGTATCCTCTGAGATGAGAGTGCCTACATGGCCAAGACTTCCATCTGAGCTGAGAGTAAACCTGCGGCCAAGACTTCCCTCTGTGCCAAGAGCTCATGCAGGGCTGAGATTTCCATCTGAGCTCAGAGCACATGCACAGCCCAGACTTTCCTCTGTGCAGAGAGCCCATGCATGGCCGAGACTTCCAACTTCCAACTGAGCTGAGAGCAACCACACAGCCAAGCCTTCCATATGCACAGAGAGCTCCAGCGTGGCCCTAGTTTTCTTCAAATTAATATGGTATTGGGCAAGATTCATCTTTTACTTAGCCTTACTATGCTCCACAGGCTTGGGTTTTCTCGATTCAATAGTTCACTGTCAGGAACAGTTTATATTTTAAGATTTTCCTTCATTATGTCTTATTGATGTGAATGAAAATTGAGCTGGAAATCAAACAGGGTTGGTAGGAAGTGCTTAAAACTTCACAAATTAGTTCTAAGTGGGCACTTTCTGGTTTCTTTCTTTTGAAGTTAGGCCAAAGCTGAAGCATGCAAAAGCAAGTGTATCTGAGAGCCCTTAAGGAGAAAACACAGAAATATGTATGTATTGAAATAAGTCTCCCAATGATTTGATCAGATTTCTTTGATACTACACAGTATTCATCTTTAGCTTGATCCACTAGGCTCCCCAAAGTTGGCACTTCTAGGATCAATGGTTCTCAAAACAGGTAAGGGTTAGAGTTATGTTTAGGGTTAGAGCTAGCTTTAGAGCTAGTGTTAGGGTTAGAAATTGTTTTGTTCAAATTTCTTTGATTCTGGGAAGATTTATCTTTTACCTAGCCTTACTATGTGCCCCAGTTTTGGGTCTTCTATGTTCAATGGTTCACTGTTGGGAATAGTTTGTTTTTAATGTCTCACTTTATTTTGACCTATATGGGTAAATGGAAATAGAGCTTGAAATCAAATAGAGTTGGTTTCAAAGTTTGCTTGAAACTTCACACACTCAATCAGTTCTCAGTGTGCATTTTGTGGTTTGTTTCTTGTGGAAGTAGCCCTATGCTGAAATAGAAAGAAATAGCTTCATCTGTGAGTGCTTTTGGAGCAATCTTCAATGTTTTTTGGTCAAATTACTTTGATATTGTACATGATTCATCCTTTACCTAGCCTTAATAGGATACCCAATTTGGGGCCTTTAAGTTCAACGGTTCACTGTCAGGAACAGTTTGAATTTTTAGGTGTCACTTCATTATGGCCTATAGGTGTGAATGGCAATGAAGCTGGAAATCAAACAGGGTTGGCACTAGCTGCTTCATACATCACACTCAATTATTTCTCTGCGAACACTCTCTACTTTCTTTCTATTGAACATAGGCCAAAGGAGAAGCATGCAAAATCAACTTTATCCTTGAGCACGTTAGGAGACAACAAGGATATAAGCATGTAATGAACTACCTCCCACAATTATTTTTTCAGATTTCTTTGATACTGTGCATTTTTCATCTCTTAGCTTGCCCCACTAGGCTTCACAACTTTGGGACCTCTATGATCAAAGGTTATATAAACACGTTTGGGTTAAGATTACAGTTAGGGTTAGGGATAGGTATAGAACTAATATTAGATTTAGAGTTAGTTTTGTTCAAATTTTCTTGATACTGGGCAGGATTCTTCTTTTTCCTAGCCTTACTATGTTCCTCTGGTTTTGGCCTTCTCAGTTCAATGGTTCGCTGACAGTAACAGATTGTGTTTTGAGGTTTCACTTCATTTTGACCTATATAGTAAAGGGAAATGGAGCTCAAAATCAAAGAAGGTTGGTGCTACCTGATTAAAACATCTCACACTCAAGTATTTTATTTTTTTGAGGATATTGTGAATGGGGTGTTTTTCCTCATTTCCGTTTCAGAAGTTTTGTCGCTGATATACAGAAATGCCTTTGATTTATGTGTGTTGATTTTATATCCTGCGACTTTGCTGAATTCATTTATTAGTTCTAGTAGTTTTTTTGTAGACCCTTTTGGGAATCAACCTAACAAAAGAGGTGAAAGACCTATACAATGAAAAATACAGAACCCTAATGAAAGAAATAGAAGAGGGTCTTAGAAGATGGAAAAATATACCTTGTTCATGGATAGGCAGAACTAACATCATCAAAATGGCGAAATTACCAAAAGTTCTCTATAGGTTTAATGCAATGCCAATCAAAATCCCAATGGCATTTCTTGTAGAAATAGATAGAGCAATTGTGAAATTCATATGGAAAAATAAAAGACCCAGAATAGCAAAAACAATTCTAAGCAGGAAGTGTGAATCAGGAGGTAGAGCAATACCAGATTTCAAACTATACTACAGAGCAATAGTAATAAAAACAGCATGGTACTGGTACCAGAACAGGCGGGTCGACCAATGGTACAGAATAGAGGACACAGAGACTAATCCACAAAGCTACAACTATCTTATATTTGATAAAGGAGCTAAAAACATGCAATGGAGAAAGGATAGCATCTTCAACAAATGGTGTTGGGAAAACTGGAAATCCATATGCAACAAAATGAAACTGAATCCCCTCCTCTCGCCATGCACAAAAGTCAACTCAAAGTGGATCAAGGAGCTAGATATCAAATCAGAGACTCTACGTCTGATAGAAGAAAAAGTTGGCTCTGATCTACAGATTGTGGGGACTGGCTCAAAATTCCTTAATAGGACACCCATAGCACAAGAGTTAATAACAAGAATCAACAAATGGGACTTTCTTAAACTGAAAAGTTTTTTCTCAGCAAGAGAAACAATAAGAGAGGTAAATAGGGAGCCTACATCCTGGGAACAAATTTTTACTCCTCACACTTCAGATAGAGCCCTAATATCCAGAGTATACAAAGAATTCAAAAAATTAGACAATAAGAAAACAAACAACCCAATCAACAAATGGGCCAAGGACATGAACAAACACTTCACAGAGGAGGACATACAATCAATCAACAAGTACATGAAAAAATGCTCACCATCTCTAGCAGTCAAGGAAATGCAAATCAAAACCACCCTAAGATACCACCTCACTCCAGTAAGATTGGCAGCCATGATGAAGTCAAAGAACAATGAGTGCTGGAGAGGATGTGGGGAAAAGGGTACTCTTGTACACTGCTGGTGGGACTGCAAACGGGTGCGGCCAATTTGGAAAGCAGTATGGAGATTCCTGGGAAAGCTGGGAATGGAACCACCATTTGACCCAGCTATTGCCCTTCTCGGACTATTTCCTGAAGACCTTAAAAGAGCACACTACAGGGATACTGCCACATCGATGTTCATAGCAGCACAATTCACAATTGCTAGACTGTGGAATCAACCCAGATGCCCTTCAATAGATGAATGGATAAAAAAAATGTGGCATTTATACACCATGGAGTATTACGCAGCACTAAAAAATGACAAAATCACGGAATTTGCAGGGAAATGGATGGCACTAGAGCAGATTATGCTTAGTGAAGCTAGCCAATCCCTAAAAAACAAATACCAAATGTCTTCTCTGATATAATGAGAGCAACTAAGAACAGAACAGGGAGGAAGAGCAGGAAGAAAAGATTAACATTAAACAGAGACATGAGGCGGGAGGGAAAGGGAGAAAAAAAGGGAAATCACATGGAAATGGAGGGAGACCCTCATTATTATACAAAATTACATATAAGAGTTTATGAGGGGAATGGGATAACAAACATGGAGGGAAATGAGTTACAGTAGATGGGGTAGAGAGAGAAGATGGGAGGGGAGGGGAGGGGGGGTAGTAGAGGATAGGAAAGGTAGCAGAATACAACAGTCACTAATATGGCAGTATGTAAAAATGTGATGTGTAACCGATGTGATTCTGCAATCTGTATTTGGGGTAAAAATGGGAGTTCATAACCCACTTGATTCTAATGTATGAAATATGATTTGTCAAGAGCTTTGTAATGTTGTGAACATCCAATAAAAAAAAATAAAACATCTCACACTCAATGAGTTCTCCTTGTGCACTGTCTGGTTTGTTCCTTATGAATGTAACCCTAAGCTGAAGCATGCAAAGCAACTTTATCTGATAGTTCGTTAGGGGAAAACAAGAAAATAGGCCTGTACTAAACTATCTCCTCCAATTATTTGGTCAGATTTCTTAGATGCTGCACTGGATTCACCTGATGCTGCACTGGATTCACCCAGTAAGCTCCACACGTTTGGGACATCTAGTATCAATGATTTTCTAAACAGGTTGGTGTTAGGTTTAGGATTAGGGTTAGGGCTAGCTTTAGAGATAGTGTTAGTGTTAGAGTTGGTTTTGTTCAAATTTCTTTGATACTGGGAAGGATTCATCTCTTACCTAGCCTTATTATATGCCCCAGTTTTGGGCCTTCTTTTTTCAATAGTTGGCTCTCAGGAATTGTTTGTTTTTAAAAATTGGGACTTGTATGATCAAAGCTCTATAAACTGGATAGGTTTAGGGTTAGGGTTAGATTTAGGACTAGAGTTAGCACTAGTGTTAGGGTTAGAGTTATTTTTGTTCAAATTTCTTTGATACTGGGCAGGATTTCTCTTTTACCTAGCCTTATTATGTTCAACAGTTTGGGTGCTTCTAATTTCAGTTGTTCACTGTCAGGAAGTTTGTATTTTAAAGTTTCACTTCAAGTTGTCCTATATGGGTAAATAGAAATGGAGCTGGTAATCAAACAGGGTTGGTGCTAGCTGCTTGAACTTTCACACACTCAGTCAGTTCTCTGTGGGCACTCTCTGGTTTCTTCCTATTGAAAGTTTTCCTAGGCATGGCAATGAAAAGAACATTATCCAAAAGCACTTTAGGAAAAAACAGGGGATATAGGCATGTACTGAAACACTTTCCCCAATTATTTTGTCAGATTTTTTTTTTATACTGGGCAGGATTCATCTGTTACCTTACCCTACTAGACACCCCAAGTTTGGGTCTTCTATGATCAAAGTTTTCTAAACAGGTTAGGATTAGCGTTATGTCTAGGGTTAAAATTAGTGTTGGGATAAGAGTAAATTTTGTTCAAATTTCTTTGTTAGCAGGGAGGATTCATCTTTTACTTAGCTTTATTATATTCCCCATATATGGGCCTTCTCAGTTCATGGTTCGCTGTCAGGAACAGTTTGTTTTTTATGTTTTCACTTCATCTTGACTTACATGTGTAATTTAAAATGGAGCTAGATAACAAACAGGGTTGGTGTTAGCTGCTTGAAAGTTCACACACTCAATCAGTTCTCTCTGGGCACTTTCTGATTTGTTCCTTGTGAATGTAGCCCTGTACTGAAGTATGCAAAGCATAGGTTCAGGGTGAGGGCGATGTATAGGGCTAGGTTTAGTGTTAGGGTCGGAGTCAGGGTAAGGGTTAGTTTTTGGGTTAGGATTCGGACTCTTCAGGGCTAAATTTAGGGCTAGGTTTAGGGTTAGGTTTTGGTTTAAGTTATGGTTTAGGGTTAGGGCTATGGCTCAGGTTTGTTTTAGGGCTAGTGTTAGGGCTAGATTTTGGATTAGTGTTAGAGTTAGGGCTAGTGTTCGGTTGAGGTTTATGATTAGGGTTAGGGTTAGATTTAAATTTAGGTTTAGATCTAGGACAGGTTTAAGGCTAGGATAGGGTTCCAGAATGGATAGGGTTAGAACTAGGTATATGGCTAGGAAGAATGTTAGTTTTAGACTTAGTACCAGGCTTAGGTTAGGGTTTGGGTTACAGCTAAATTAGGGCTAGGATTACGCCTAGGGCTAGTGTTAGGGTTAGGCCTAGGGGTAGCCCTAGGATTAGGGTTAATATTGGTGTCAAGTTTAAGTTCAGGGGAATGGGTGGTGTTATAGCTAGTTTTAGGTCTAGGATGAGGGTTAGAAATAGGATTAGGGTTAAGGTTAGTGTTCAGGATAGGATTAAGTTATGTTTAGGGCTAGAATGGTGGCTAGGGTTTCTGTTATGTTTAGGGCTATGACTAGGTCTAGGACTAATATCAGGTCTAGGGTTATGGTTAGGGATAGATTTAGGATTAGGTTTTGCCTAGTTCTAGTGAATTATGTTTAGAGTAAGGGTCGGGTTTATAACTAGGGGTTTTATTAGGGTTAGAGTCAGGGTTGGCATTTGATTTAGGTTAAAGTATACAGTTAAGGCTTGAGTTAGTGGTAGGTTTAGGTTTAGGGTTAGGGTATTGGATATGGTTATGTTTAGATTTCAATTAAGGTTTCAATTATGGTTATGTTTAGATTTCAATTAGGGTAAAGAATGGGTTAGGTTTATTGATAGGGTTAGGATTAGCATTAGGGTTCAGGTTATGTTTAGTGTAATGGATAGGTTTAGAGCTCAGGTTAGGGCTAGGTTATGGTTGGGACTTAGTCTAGGATTAGTGTTAGGTTTTGGGATAGGGCTAGGGTTTGTTTTAGGGTAAGTATTAGGGTTAGGGTAAGTGTTAGAATTAGGGGTAGGGTTATGGTTAGGTTAGAGTAAAGTTTAGTGTTTGAGCTAGGATAAGAGCTAGGGTGAGATTTAGGTTTAAGTTTTGGTCTAGGGTTATGTTAATTTTATGGTTTGATTTAGGGTTAGGGTTATGGCTAGGTTTTTAATTAGGGTTAGGGTTAAGTTGAGGGTAATGGATAATATTAGAGGTAGGGTTAGGGTTAGTATTTGGGTTAGGGCTAGGATTAGGTTTAGGTTTGGTGTAAGGCTTAATATTTCAGCTAAGGTAAGGGCTATTACAAGGGTTAGGTTTCGGGTTAGGTCTAGGGTTACATTTACGTTTAAGGTTAGGTTTAGTGTTAGGGATAGGGTTAAAATTAGGGTTAGGGTAAGGGTAATGGATAGTATTAGAGCTAAAGTTTGGGCTAGGGTTAAAGTTGGGATAAGAGCTAGGATGAGGGTTAGGGTTTAGGATCGGGCTAGTGTTATGTTTAGTGAAAGGGTTTTCCTTGAGCTAGGGTTAGGTCTAAGACATGGGTTACGTTTAGGGTTAGTGTTAGGGCTATGATTATGGTTAGGGTTAGGCTTAGGACTAAGTTTAGGCCTAGGGTTAGGCCTAGGTTTTATGTTAGGTCTAGGGCTAGGGTTAGAACTAAGGGTAACATAAGAGTTAGGGTTATGTTTAGGGCTTGTTTTAGGGTTAGGATTAAGGCTAGGTCTAGTGTTAGGTCTAGGTTTTGGGTTAGGATCAGGTTTCGAGGTAGGTTTAGTGTAAGGGTAAGTGTCAGTGTTCGGGATAGTGTTAGTGTTAGGGTTATAGCCTTAATTAGGACTAGGTTAAGTCTAGTCATAGGGTTAGTGTTTTGTTTAGGTTAAGGGTTATTGTGAGGGCTATCACAAGGTTTTTGTTTAGATGTAGGGCTAGAGTTATAGCTATTTTAAGGATTAGCTTTAGGTCTAGGACTAGTGTTAGGGTTAAATATAGATATAGGGTTACAGGTAGGGCTAGTGTTAGGGTTTGGTTTAGGGATAGGGTCAGGTTTAGACCCAGGGTTAGTGTTAGGATCAGAAAAAGAGTAAGGGTTAGGGTTAGAGCTAGAATGAGGACTAGGTTTAGGACTAGTAAAATGGTTAGAGTATAAGTCAGGCTAAGGATTAGGGTTAGTACTAGGGTTAGCATTTGTGTTAGGGTTTGGCTTTGGGTAAGGGAAAGTGTTAGGTCTAGGGTTAGGGTTAGATCTAGTGTGAGGATTGAGATTTGGATTAAATCTAGGGTTAGGGCTTAGATTATGGGTAGGATTTGTGTTAGGGTGAGGGGAAGGTTTAGGACAACAACTAATTATGAACTAGGGTTATGATTAGGGCTAGTTTTATAGTTAGGGTTAAAGCTAGGTCTTGACCTAGGCTTAATTTAATTTTAGGGTAATATTTAGAGCTAGGATTAGTGTTAGGGTCAGCGTCAGGCTCAGGGTTACTTTTAGAATTAGGGTTAGGGCTAATTGTAGCGTTAGAGTTGGTTTGTTGGTTTAGGATAAGGGTTAATGTTAGGGCTATGGCTTGGTTGTGTTTTATGACTAGCGCTAGGCCTAGTTCAAATTTTAGGATTAGCATTATTGTTAGGACTATATTAGAGGTTGGTTCAAGCTTAGGGTTACAGTTAAATTTAGAGTTAGGTTGATATTTAGAGTTAGGATTAGGGCTAGGACTAAGGATAGAACTAGCGATATGGCTAGGGCAAGTGTTAGTCTTAGGGCTAAGGTTAACTTTTGGATAGGACTAAATTAGGGCTAGGATTAATGGTAGGCTTAGCGTTATTGTTAGGCCTAGGGTTAGGGCGATGGGTTAGTATTCGGTTCAGGGTTATGGTTAGGTTTAGGGTAAGGGATGCGGTTATAGATAGATTTAGGTCTAGGACAAGGGTTAGAATTAGCGTTAAAATTTGGGATCTGTTTTGGTTTAGGGCTAGTGCTAATTTCAAGTCCAGCATTATGGTTAAAGATAGTTTTAGGGTTAGGTTTTTGGCTACATCTAGTGTAATGGTAGGTTTAAGTTTAGGGTCAGGTTGAGAGCTAAGGGTATTATTAGGGTCAGGGTCATTATTAGTGTTTAGAATAGGTTAAGGTTTTAAGTTAGGGCTCGAATTAGCATTAGGGTTAAAATTAGAGTAATTATAGGGTTAGGTTTAGGTTTCAGGTTAGGTTTGGGATAATGAATAGGGTTATGAGGAGGAATAGGGTTAGGCCTAAGCCTAGGGTTAGCATTACGGTTAGGGTTATGGTTAGGGTAATGGATAGGGTTAGAGCTAAGGTTATGGCTAGGGTTATGGTTACAATTATTGCTAGTGTTATGGTTAAGGTAAGGTTTAGGGTTAAAGCTATGGTTAGGGCAGAGATTCTGGCTAGCTTTTGGGTTAAGTTAAGGCTAGGCTTATGGTTACATCTAATATAAGTACTGTGGTTAAGATTAAGGCTAGTTTTATGGTTAGGGTTAGGGCTAAGTCTAGTGTTAGATCTAAGGTTAGGGTTAGAGTGATGTATAGAACTAGTTTTAGGGTTAGGTCAGGTTCAGTGTTAGTTTTAGTTTTCAGCTTAAAATTCAAAATAGGGCTAAGGTTAAGGCTAGGTGTAGGGTTAAGTTTTGGTTTAGGCTAAGGGTCAGGGTTAGGACTATGGCTTGGTTTTTGTATTAGGCCTAGGGCTAGAGTTAGGAATGGTTTTGAGATTAGCATTGTGTTTAGGGTTAGGGCTAGTGTTAGGTTTAGGTTTAGGCTTATGGTTATGGTTGTTTTTAGATTTAAGTTTAGATCGAGGGTTAGGGCCAGAGCTAAGAAAAGGTCTAGAGTTAGGCCTAGGGTTAGGCTAGGATTAGTGTTCCAGTAAGGGATAGGGTTCGAACTAGTTTTAGGGCAAGGGTGAAAGTTAGACTTAGTCTTAGGACCAAGGTAAGATTAGGGTTAGGAATATGGCTAAATTACAGCTAAGATTAGGGCTAGGGTTAGTGTTAGGGTTAGGCCCAGGTTTAGGGTTAGGGTTATGATTAAGGCTATGTTTAGGGTAAAATAAGAGATAGGGTTTGTTTTAGGGTTAGGGCTAGGATTATGGCTAGGGCTAATGTCAGGTCTAGGGTTACCGTTAGGGATATTTTCAAGCTTAGGTTTTTGGCTAGGTCTAGTGAAAGGGTTAGGTTTAGGGTAAGCGTCAGGTTTAGAGTTAGGGAAATTATTAGGGTCATGTTCAGAGTTAGGGTTTGGTTTAGGTTTGAGTTTAGAGTTAGTGCTCGAATTGGCATTAGGTTTAGTGTTATTGTAATAATAGGGTTTGATTTAGGTTTCACATTAATTTTAGGATAATTGATAGGGTTGGAGTTAGTGATAGGGTTAGTGTAAGTCCTAGAGTTAGCATTAGGGTAAGGTTTATTTTTAGGGTAATGGATACAGTTAGCATTTAGTTTAGGGGTAGGGTTATGGTTAAGATTAGGTCCTGAGTTTGGGTTAGGGTAAGGATTAGAACTAGGGTTATATTTAGGGTTGTGTCTAGCATAAGGGTTAGGTTATGAATTATGGTTAGGGCTAGAGCAAGGGTTTGGTTAAAGGTCAGGTCTAGGGATAGAATTACAGTAGTTTTATGGTTAGAGTTAGGGTTAGGGCTAAGATTATCATTATTTTAGGGTTAGGTTTAGTGTAATGGATATGGTTAGATTTAGGTTTAGATTTAGGGTTAGGGTTAGATTTAAGTTTAGAGTTAAGGTTAGGGATATGGTTATGTTTAGGTTTATGGTAAGGTTTAGGTTTTGAGCTAGGGTTAGGGTTATATCGAGTTTTAGGTTTAGGGTTAGGTCTAGGATTAATTTTCTGGTTAGGATTAGGGTTATGGTTATGGTTAAGGCTAGGGTTACCAATAGGTTTAGTGTTAGGTTTAGTGTATTTTGTAGGTTTTGAGCTAGGGTTACGGCTAGGGTTAAGGTTAGGATTAGGGCTAAAGTTAGGGTTAGATTTACAGAGAGTTCTAGGTTTATGTTTATTGTAAGTGTTAGGCTTTGAGCTTGAGTTGGGACTAAGGCTAAGGTTAATTTAGGATTAGGGCTAGGGTTAGGGTTAGGGTTATGTTTATGGCTAGGTTAAGTCCTAGGATTAGGTCTATGATTTGGGTTAGGTTTAGGCCTAGGTTTAGGGCTGTGGGTAATGTAAGAACTTGGGATATGAGTAGGGCTAGCTTTAGAGTTAGGGTTATGACTGGGTCTAGTGTTATGTTTATATTTTCGGTTAGGGTCAGGTTAAGAGGTAGGTTGATTGTTAAATGCTGGTCCGTGTTCAAGTTAGAGTTAGAGTTAGGGTTATAGCCAGACTTAGGAATAGGTTTAGGTCTAGAGGTAGGGGTAGGTTTCAGGTTAGAGTAAGGGCTAAATTTTGGGCTAGTACTAGGTTTTTGTATAGGTCTAGGGCTAGAGTTAAGGTTAGATTTAGGATTAGATTTAGGTCTAAGGCTAGTGGTAGAGTTAGGTTTAAGGATAAGTTTATCAGTAGTGCCAGTGTTAGAGTTTGGTCTAGGGTTACGGTCAGGTTTAGACCTAAGTTTAGTTTTAGGATCAGAATAAGGGTCAGGGTTAGCATTAGAGTTTGGGTAGGATTCGAGCTAAAATGAGGGCTAGGGTCAGAACTATTAATGGGGTTAGGATTTTGGTTACCTAAGGATTAGGGTTAGGTCCAGGGTTGCCATAAGGGTTAGGGTTTTGCTTAGGGTACGTGATAAGGTTAGAACAAGGATTAGGGTTACAGTTAGGGTTAGGGTTAAAGCTAGGTTTAGAGCTTGGATTAGGGCTTGTTTTTGTAGTAGGTTTAGGGCTAGAGTTATGGCATTGGCTAATGTTAGAACTAGGGTTACCGTTAGGTTTTAGGGTTAGAGTTAAGGGTAGGTCTAGTGTTAGGGTTAGTTTTAAGGATAGAGTGATATTTAGAGCTAGTGTTAGTATTAGGATATGAATGAGGGTCAGAGTTAAGGTTAGGACTCGAATTAGGGATAGGGTTACTCGTAGGTTTCATTTTAAGGTTAGGATAGATCTAGAGCTAAGGTGAGCATTAGGATATTAGTCTGTGTCAGGGTTACTTTTAAGGTTAGGATTAGGAGTCGAATTTAGGGCTAGGGTAAGGTCTAGATGTAGTGTTAGGGTTGTTTACCTTAAGGTTTAAGGTTAGGGCAATTGGTTGGTTTTATTTTACTGCTAGGGTTAGGATTATTGCTAATTTTACGATTAGCATTAGGGTTAGGGATAATGTTAGGCTTAAGGTTAGGTTTAGGTTTAGATTTATATTTAGGGTTAGATCTAGGTTTAGGGTTAGGACTGAGGATTGGGCAAGGGTTAGGGCTAGGGTTAGATTATGGTATGTAATAGGGTTAAAACTAGGGATAGGGCTAGTGTGAGTTAGAATTAGTCTTAGGGCTTGGTTAGGGAAATGGATAAATTAGGACTAGTATTAGGGCTATGGTTAGTGTTCAGTTTAAATATAGAGTAGGGTTTGAGTTAGTATTAAGTTTAGGGTAAGCAATAATGTTATAGCTAGGTTTAGAGGTAGGGTGATATTTGGAATTAGGGTTAGAGCTTTGGTTACGGTTAGGGTTATGACTAAGGCTAGGTTTAGGGCAAGGATGAGGGCTAGTGTTTATTTTATGGTTAGGGCTAGGATTTGGGGTATGGCTAATTTCAGGTCTAGAATTATGTTTAAAGATAATTTTATGTTTAGGATTATGGCTACATCTAGTGTAAGGGTTAGGTTTAAGGGTAGGGTCAAATTTAGGGCTAGGGGTATTATTATCAACAAGGCCTGGGTTAAGGATTGGATTAGGTTAAGGTCTAAAGTTAGGGATTGAATTAGCATTAGGGTTTGGGTTAGAGTAATTATAGGGTTAGTATTAGAGTCAAGGTTAGGTTTAGGGTTATGGATAGAAATAGGATTAGAGATAGCATTAGGTTTAGGCATAGGGTTAGCATTAGGTTTAGGGTTATGTTTATGGTAATGGATAGGTTTAGACTAGGTTTAGGGCAAGGGTTATGGTTCGGGCTTGGGTTTAGGTTTAAAGCTCAGGATAGGGCTCAGATTATGGCTAAGTTTCAGGTTAAGTTAGTGCTAGGGTTAAGGTTATGGCTAATGTAAGTATTAGAGTTACATTTAGGGCTAATTTTAGTGTTAAGGTTAGCGCTAGGTTGAGTGTTAGGGTTAGGTTTAAGGTCAGGTGATGTTTAGACCAAGGTTAATGTTAGTGTCAGAGTCAGTGTGAGAACTAGTTTTAGGGTTCGGCTTAAAACTCAAATTAGGTCTAGGTTTAGGGGCAGGTGTATGGTTAAGGTTTCGTTTAGTTTAAGGATTAGTTTTAAGCTATGGCTCCATTTTGTATTAGGCTGGGGCTAGGGTTAGGGCTAGTTTTAGGATTATTGTTTGGCTTAGGGCTAGTGTTTGGGTTAGGCTTAAGCTTCAGGTCAGGATTAGATTTAGAAATAGGTGTTGATCTAAGGTTAGTGCTAGGGCTAAAGACAGGGCAAAAGTTAGGACAATGGTTAGGGCTAGGGTTATGGTTATGGTAGGGAATAGAGATAGAACTCTTGATAGGGATAGTGTGAGAGTTAGAGTTCATCTTATGGCTAGGTTTAGTGTTATGGTTAGGGATAGGGCTAAATTAAGGCTAGGGTTAGTGTTAGGTTTAGGCCTAGGTTTAGGGTTAGAGTTAGGGTTATGTTTAGTTTAAAGGAATGGGTTATAGCAAGACTGAGGGCTTGGCGAAGGTTAAAGTTAGGGTTAGGGGCAGGGGTAAAGTTAAGGTTATGATTTAGCCTAGGGTTTATGGCTAGGATGAGGGCTAGTGTTTGTATTAGGTTTAGGGCTAGTATTAGGTCTAAGGCTAATGTCAGGTCTAGGGTTACAATTAGGGATACATTTAGTGTTAGGTTCATGGCTTGGTCCAGTGTAAGTGTTAGGTATAGGGTAAGGGTCAGTTTTAGAGCCAGGGTTGTTTTTATTATTAGGGTCAGAATCAAGGTTAGGGTTTGGCTTAGGTAAGGGTTTAAGTTTAGGGCTCAAATTAGCATTAGATTTAGGGTTAGGGTATGACAGGTTTAGGTTTAGGGTTTAGTTGTGGTTCAGTGAAATGGGTAGGGTTAGGGTTAGGCCTGGGTTTAGCAGAAGCATTAGGGTTATCATTAGGGTAGTGGATAGAGTTAGACCTAAGTTTAGGGGTAGGGTTATGTATAGAATTAGGGCTTTCGTTTGGGTTAGTGTTAAGTTTAATTTAAGGGTTAAAGCTAGGATAAGGACTCTGATTAAGGCTAGGTTTTGGGTTAGGTTAGGGCTAGGGTTAAGACTATGGGTAATGTACATAGTAAGGTTATGATTAGCACTAGTTATAAGGTTAGGGTTAAGGCTAGGTCTCCTCTTAGGGTTAGATTTACGGTTACATTGATTTTAGAGCTAGGTTTAGTGTTAGGTTCAGAGTCAGGGTCAGGGTTAGTTTTCAGGTTAGGGTTAGGACTAGAATTAGTGATAGGGTTAGGGATAGGGTTAGGGATAGGTGTAAGTTTAGAGTTTGGTTTAGGTTAAGCATTAGGATTAAGGCTATAATTCGTTTTTGTTTTAGGTCTAGGACTAGTATTAGGGCTAAGATTAGGTCTAGGTTTAGGATGATGGATGGGAAAACATTATAACTACCCTATAGGTCTAAGGCAAGAGTTGTCATTAGTCTTAGGGCTATGGTTATGTTTAGTGTTAGGGATAGGGCTAAATTAGGTCTGAGATTAGGGCAAGTGTTAATGTTAGAGTTAGGCCTAGGGTTAGGGCTAGGTTTAGCGTTAGTGTTTGGATTAGGGATAGGTTTAGGGTAAGGGATGAGTTTATACCTAGTTTTAGGGATAGAGTGAGGGTTAGAATTAGGGTTAGGTTTAGCATTAGGGTTATGATGTAGGCGAGGATTATGTCTAGGGTGTGGGTTAAGGTTTGTGTTAGGGTTAGGACTAGGATTAGAGCTAAGGCTAATGCCAGGTCTACAGATAGAGTTAGGGATAGTTTTAGGGTTAGGTTTATATCTAGGTCTATTGTAAGGGTTAGATTTATGGTTAGGGTCAGGTTTAGAGCTAGAGGTGTTATTAGGGTCAGGGTTAGGTTTTAGGTCTGGTTATGGTTTACGGTTAGGGCTCGAATTAGCATTAGGTTTAGTGATAGATAAACGATAGTTTTACGTTTAGTGTTCAAGTTAGGTGTAGGGTAATGGATAGGGTTAGGGATGGGCATAGGATTAGGGTTTGGCCTAGGGTTAGCATAAGGGTTAGGCTTAACCTTAGGGTAATGGATAGGGTTAGAGGTAGGGTTAGGGCTAGGGTTATGCTTAGTATTGGATCTAAGGTTAGGCTTTGGCTTAGGGTTAGGGCTATGGTTAGCATTAGGGTTAGCTTTATGTTTAAAGATAGTGTAGGGCTTGAATTAGGGCTAGGTTTTGCAATAGGTTAGGGCTATGGCTAAATTAAGAACTTGTTATGATTAGTGTTAGTTTTAGTGTTAATGTTAGGGCTAGGTATAGTTTCAGGGGTTAGGGTGATGTTTAGAGCTAGGGTTAGTATTAGTGTAATAGTCAGTGTTGAGTTAGGATTATGGTTAGAATTAAAGCCAGAATTAGGACTAGGGTTAGATCTAGCGAAGAGTTAGTGTTTGGCTTAGGCTAATGGTTATTATTAGGGCTAGGTCTAGGTTTTACTTTAGGTCTAGGGTTAGAGTTATGTCTAGATTTAGGATTATGTTTAGGTCTAGAGATAGTGTTTGAGTTTGGTTTAGGGTTAGGTTCAGGTTTACACCTACAATTAGGGTTAGGGTCAGAATAAGGGTCAGGGTTAGGGTTAGGATTTGGTTTATGGTTAGAGCAAGAATGAGGGCTAGAGTTAGGACTAGTAATAGGATTAGGGTTTGGGTTAGGTTAAAGAATTAGAGATAGAATTAGGATTAGAATTAGTGTTAGGGTTTGGCTTAAGGGTAAAGGATAGAGTTAGAGTTAGGATTAGGTCAAGGGTTATAGTTAAAGCTAGGTTTAGAGCTCAGATTAGGGCTAGTTTTTGTATTAGGATTAGGGCTAGGATTAGAGTAACAGCTAATGTAAGAACTAGGGTTACAATTAGGGTTAATTTTAGGTTAATGGTTAGCAGTTAGACCTCTAGTGTGAGGATTAGGTTTAAGGTTAGGGTGATATTTAAAGATACTGTTAGTGTTAGGTTAGTAATCAGGGTCAGGATTAGTTTTAAGGTTAAGGTTAGGACTCAAATTACAGCTAGGGTTACTGTAACTGTTTGGTTTAAGGTTAGGATGGTGTTTAGAGCTAAGGTGAGAGTTAGGATATGAGTCAGAGTCAGGCTTAGTATTAAGGTTAAGGTTAAGACTTGAATTAGGGCTAGGGTTAGGTCTGGGTGTAGTATTAGGATTTGGTTTAACTTAAGGTTTAGTATTAGGGCTATTGCTTGGTTTTGATTTACTGCTAGGATCAGGGTTAGGGCTAGTTTCATGAGTCATGTTAAGGTTAGGGCTACTGTTTATGTAAGGCTTAGGCTTAGGGTTAGTGTTAGATTTAGAGTTAGGGATAGATCTAGGGTTACCGCTAGGAATAAAGACAGGGCAAAGTTTATGGCTAGGGTTAGAGCTAGGGTTAGGTTTATGGGAATGGATAGGGTTAGAACTAAGGATAGCGCTAGTGTGAAAGTTAGGGTTAGTCTAAGGCTAGGGTTAGGGTTAGGGATAGGGTTAAATTAGGGCTAGAATTAGGTCTAGGGTTAATGTTCAGCTTAGGCCTAGAATTAGGTTTAGGGTTAGGGTTAAGTTTAGGTAAGGATTGGAATTATAGCTAGGTTTAGAAGTAGGGTGATGGTTTAGAATTAGGGTTAGGCCTATGTTTAGGGTTAGGGTTCTGATTAATGCTGATTTTAGGGCTAGGATGAGGGCTAGGGTTTCATTTATGATATGGCTAGGATTAGGGGTAGTACTAATATCAGGTCTAGGGTTATGATTAAAGATAGATTTAGGGTTAGGTTTATGGATACAGGTAGTTTAAGAGTTATGTTTAGTTTTAGGTCAGGTTTAGAGCTAGGGGTATTATTAGTATCAGGTGATTGGTTAGGGTTTGGAATAGGCTATGGTTTAAATTTAGGACTTGAATTAGCATTAAGGTTAGGGTTAGGGTAATGATAGGGTGATGTTTAGGGTTTAGGTTTGATTTAGGATAAAGGATAGGGTTAGGAATAAGGATAGGGTTAGGTTTAGGCCTAGGGTTAGCATTAGTGTTAGGGTTATAGTTATGGCAATAGATAGGGTTAGAGCTAGGGTTAGGGCTAGGGTTATGGTTATGATTAGGGTTAGGGGTAGGGTTAGTGTTAGGGTTAAAGCTTGGGTTAGGCCTTGAATTAGGGCTAGGTTTTGTGTTAATTTAGTGCTAGGGTTTGGGTTATGGCTAATGTAAGTTCTAGGGTTACATTTAAGGCTAAATTTAGGTTTAAGGTTTGGGCTATGTCTAGTGTTAGTTTTAGGTTTAGGGTTAGGGTGATCTTTAGAGTTAGGGTTAGTCTTATGGTCAGATTCAGGGTCAGGGATAGTTTTTGGTTCAGCTTAAACCTCGAATTAGGGCTAGGTTTATGGTTAGGCTTAGGGTTTGGTTTAGGTTAAGCGTTAGATTTAGGGCTATGTCTGGGATTTGTTTTAGGGATAGGGCTAGGATTAGGGCTAGTTTTAGGATTAGCATGAAGGTTAGTGCTAGTGTTAGGTTTAGGTTTCCGTTTAGGGTTAAAGTTGGATTTAGAGTTAGAGTTAGATCTAGGTTAGGGCTAGACCTAAGGATAGGGCTAGGGTTAGGACTAGGATTATTGTTCCAGTAAGGGATAGGGTTAGAACTAGGGATGGGGCTAGGGTGAGAGTTAGAATTAGTCTTAGGGCTAGGGTTAGAGCTAAAGTTAGGGATAGGTGTAAATTAGGGGAAGATTAAGGCTAGGGTTAGTGTAAGGTTTAGGCCTAAGTTTAGGGATAGGGTTAGGGTTAAGGCTAGGTTTAGGGCTAGGATAAGGGCTGGGGTTTGTGTTTGGGTTACAGCTAGGATAAGGGTTAGTGCTAATGTCAGGTCTAGGGTTACACTTGGGGATAGATTTATAATGTTATATACCTAGGTCTAGTGTAATGGTTATGTTTAGTGTAATAGTCAGGTTTTACAGCTAGGGGAATTATTAGGGTGAGGTTTAGGGTTAGAGTTTGTTTGAGGTTATCATTTAGAGTTAGGGCTCTAATTAGATTTAGGTTCAGGGTTAAGGTAATGATCGATTTTTGTTCAGAGTTCAGTTTAGGTTTAGGGTAATTGATAAGGTTAGGGTTAGCAATAGGTCTAGAGTTAGCATTACGGGGAGGGTTAGGGTTAGGATAATGGATAGGGTTAGAGCAAAGATTAGGGCTAAGTTTATGGTTAGAAACTTTAGGTTTTCGGTTAGGGTTAGGGTTAGATCTAGGTTTAGGGTTAGGGTTATGTTTAGTGTAAGAGTTGGGTTTTGAGCTAGGCTTAGGGCTAGGGCAAGGGTTAGATTTAGGGTTAGGTCTAGGGATAACGTTACAGTATGGTTAGGGTTAGGGTTCGAGTTAGGTCTATGGTAATCATAAGAGGTAGTGTTAGGGTTAGGGTAATGGATAGGATTAGATGTAGGATTAGGTTTATGTTTAGAGTTAGATTGAAGTTTAGGCATAGGGTTAGGGCTATGGTTATGGTTAGGTTTATGATGAGGGTTAGGGTTTGAGCTAGGGTTAGGCCTATAGTGAGGGTGATGTTTAGTGTTAGGTCTAGGAGTAGTTTTCTGGTTAGGTTTAGTGTTAGGGTTAGGCCAAGTTTTATCATTAGAGTTAGGGTAATTTTTAGAGTAATCGATATCTTTAGAGCTAGGTTTTTTGCTAGAGTTAAGGTTAGTATTAGGACTAGGTTTAGGGTTAGATTCAGGGATAGGTGTCGGTGTATATTTAGGGTAAGGGTTAGGTTTTGAGCAAGGGTTAGGTCTAAAGCGAAGGTTAGGGTAGGGTTAGGGCTACGGTTTGTGTTAGGGTTACGTCTAAGGCTAGGTTTAGGCCTAGGATAAGATTTAAGTTTTGTGTTAGGTTTAGGCCTAGGGTTAGGGCTATGGGTAATATAAGAGCTAGGGTTATGATTAGGGCTAGTTTTAGGGTTAGAGTTACGGCTAGGTCTAGTGTTAGGTTTACATGTTGTTTAGGCTCAGGTTTAGAGATATGTTTACTGTTAAAGGCAAGGTCAGTGTTCAGGTTAGAGTGAGGCGGGTGAAAGCCAGAATTAGGACAAGGTTAGGTTTAGGGGTAGGGTTAGTGTTTGTTTTAGTTTAAGGGTTATTGTTAGGGCTAGGACTAAGTTTTGTTTAGGTCTAGGCTAGATTTATTTCTAGTTTTAGGATTTTGTTTAGGTTTAGGACTAGTGTTAGGGTTAGGTTTATGTATAAGGTTACTATAAGGCTAGATTCAGGGTTTGGTTTAGGGTTAGGCTCAGGTTTTGACCTATAATTAGTATTAGCTTCAGAATAAGGGTGAAAGTTAGGGTTAGGTTTTGGGTTAGAATTAGAGCTAGAATGAGTGCTTGGGTTAGGAGTAGAAATAGGGTTAGGCTAAGCAGTAGGATTAGGACTAGGGTTAGCATTATGGATAGGGTTTGGCTTAGGGTAAGGGATATAGTTAGGGCTAGAGTTAGGTTTAGGTTTAGGACTAGGATTAGGGTTAGTGTTAGGGTTAAATCTAATGTTAGGGCTCGGATTAGGGCTATTTTTTGTTAGGGTTAAGGCTAGAGTTAGAGTTAAGGCCAATGTAAGAACTAGGTTTACAATTAGGGTTAGTTTTAGGGATGGGATTTGGGTTGGTCTAGTGTTAGCATTAGCTTTAGGGTTAGGGTAATATTTAGAGCTATGGTTAGTTTAGACCTAGGACTTGAATTAGAGCTAGGGTTATGGCTAATTGTAGAATTAGGGTTTGGTTTAGATTATGGTTTAGTGTTAGAGCAATGGCTCAGTTTTGCTTTATGGCTAGGACTAGAGTTAGGGCTAGTTTTAGGATTAGCAATGGTATTAGGGGTAGTGGTAAAGTGAGGTTTAGGCTTAAGTTTAAAGTTAGATTTAGAGTTATGGTTTGATCTAGGGTTATGGCTATGGCTATGATGAGGGCAAAAGTTAGGGCTAAGGTAACAGATAGTGTTAGAAATAGAAATAGGGCTAGGGTGAGAGTGATTTAGTCTTAGGACTAGGGTTAGTGGTAAGGTTAGGGTTATGGCTAAATTAGGGCTTGGATTAGCACTAGGGTTAGTGTTAGTGTTAGGCATATGGTTAAGGCTAGGGTTAGGGTTTGTGTAATTGTTAGGATTAGGGTTAGTTTCAGGAGATGTGATGGGCTTATAGTTAGGTTCACGTCTTGGTCGAGGGTTAAAATTAGGGATACAACCAGGGTGAGGGTTTGGATTAGGATTAAGGCTAGGTTTAGGGCTAGGAAGAGGGCTAGGTTTTGTGTTAGGGTAAGGACTAGAATTAGTGCTAGGACTAATGTCAGGTCTAGGGATATGGTTTGGGTTAGGTTTATGGATAGGTCTAGTGTAAGTGTTAGGTTTAGGGTAAGGGTCAGGTTTAGAGCTGGGTGTATTATTAGGGTCAAAGTCAAGGTTAGGGTTTACTTTAGATTAAGTTTTATGGTTAGGGATCAAATTAGCATTAGGGTTAGGGTTAGAGTAATGAATAATACTAGGTTTAGGTTTCAGGTTAGGTATAGAGTAATGTAAAGGATTAGTTTTAGGGATAGTGTTAGGTTTAGGTCTAGGGTTAGAATTTGGAATAGGCTTATGTGTAGGGTAATAGATAGAGTCAGTGATAGTGTTAGGGATTGGATTAAAGTTACAATTAGGACTAGGGTTAGGGTTAGGCCTAGGGTTAGTGTTAGGGTTAGGTTTAGGTTAAGTGTTTTGGGTTAGGGCTAGGGCGAGGTTTAGGGTTAGAATCATGGCTATGGTTAGAATTAGGGTTAGAGTTAGTGCTAGGGTTAGCATTAGTGTTAAGGTTATATTTAAGGTAATGGATAGAATTTGAGGAAGGATTTGTGCTATGTTTACAGTTAAGATTAGAGCAAGGATTAGGGTTAGAGTTACATTTAGAGTAAAAGTTAGGTCTAGTGTTAGTGTTAGGCTTAGGCATATGGTTAGAGTTATATTTAGAGTTAGGACTAGATTTAGGGTTAGGCTAGGACTAAGGATAGGGCAAGTGTTAGGACCATTGTTAGGGCTAGGCTTAGAGTTATTGTAAGGGATAGGGTTAGAACTAGGAATAGGGCTAGTGTGAGAGTTAGAGTTTGTCTTAGGGCTAGGATTAGGGTTAGGGTTTGGATAAGGGTTAAGTTAAGGCCAGGATTAGGGCTAGAGTTAGTGTACAGTTTAGGCCTAGTGATAGGGTTACAGTTAGGTTTAGGTTTATGATAAGGGATGGTGTTATAGCTAGTTTTAGAAGTAGCTTTTGGGTTAGAGTAGGGATAGGGCTAGGCATAGAGTTAGGGTCATGATTAAGGCTAGGTTTAGGGCTAGGATTAGGGCTAGTGTTTTTTTTTTAGGTTTAGGGCTATGATTAGAGCTAGGGCTAATATCAGTTCTAGGGTTATGGTTAAAGATAATTTTAGGGTTACATTTAAGTAACATCTAGTGTAAGGTTTAGGCTAGGGTAAGGGTCATGTTTAGAGCTAGGGGAAATTTTAAGGTGGGGGTCAAGGTTAAGGTTTTGTTTAAGTGAGGATTTAGGTTTAGTGCTCGAATTAGCAATAGGTTTAGAGTTAGGGTAATGATAGGGTTTAGTTCAGGGTTCAGGTTAGGTTTAGAGTAATTGAAAAGGTTAGCATTAGCAATAGGGTTAGGATTAGGCTTAGGGTTAGCATTAGGGTAAGGGTTATGGTTATGGTAGTGGGTCAAATTAGAGCTTAGGTTAGAACTAGGGTTAAGGTTAGGAATAGGTCTTGAGTTATGGTTAGGGTTAGGTTGAGATCTAGGGTTAGGTTTAGGGATATGGTTAATGTAAGGGTTCAGTTTTGAGCTAGGCTTATGGCTAGAAAGAGGGTTAGTTTTAGGGTTAAGTCTAGGGATAGTATTATGGTAGAGTTAGTGTTAAGGTTAGGGTTAGGGCTAGTGTTATTATTGAGGTTAGGTTTAGGGTTAGGGTAATGGATAGGGTTAGATATACAGTTAGGGTTAGGGTTAGATTTTGGTTTAGGATTAAAATTAGGGCTATGGTTATGTTTAGGTTTATGGTTAGATTTAGGGTTTGTGTTAGAGTGAGGGCTATCCCGAGTGTTAAATTTAGGATTGTGTCTAGGGTCAGTTTTCCAGTTAGTTTACCCTAACACTAGACCTAATCCTAACCCTTATCCAATAACTAGCCCAAATGGTAACCCTAGTCTATACATTGGTTATATCTTTAAACCTAGCCCTAACTCTAACCAATACCTAGCTCTAAACTGAGACCTAACCTTAGCTTTAACCCTTACATTAACTCTAACACTAGCCCTAACCCTAACCCTAAACATAGCCCTAACCCTAGCCCTAACCCTATCCCTTACCCCAAGTTAACCCTAACCCTAATGCTAACACTAGTCTTAACCCTAATCCTTAGTTTAACCCAAACCCCAATTCTATTAGTAGTCATAACTTTAGCCCTCATTCTAGCTGTAACCATAACCCAAACCTTACACTTATTCTGACCCTAATGGTAAACGTAGATCTAAACCTGACCCTAACCTTAAACTGAACACTAACACTAGCACTAGCAATAAACCTATACCTAATCCTAACCCTAACACTAGCCCTAATCCTAACCCTAACCCTGGCACTAATCCTATCCCTTACACTGGCACTAATCCTATCCCTTACCTTGGCACTAATCCTATCCCTTACCCTAAGCCAAACCCTATCCTTAATGCTAAACCTAGTCTTAAACCTAATATTTAGCCTAACACCAATCCTAATTTTATTACTAGACCTAACCCAAGCCATCATTCTAATTATAAAAATAACCCAAACACTAACCCTAACTCTGACGCTAATCATAAACCAAACCCTAACATTAGCACTACCCATAAATGTATACCTAAAACTAACACTAACACTAGCCCTAGACATAAATCTTAAATAAATCTTAAATCTACCCATATCTCTCACCCAAGACCAAAATAAAAACCTAGCCCTAGCCCTAATGATAAACCTTAACCTAACCCAAACACTAACCCTACATCTAGACCTAAGCAATCCAAATTTAGGCTCTATCCCTATCCCTAATCCTAATCCAAATACAGACCCTAACACTAACACAAACTTAGCTTCAAAACCGACCCTAACCAAAATGTAAACCTAACACCAGACCTAGCCATAACCATAACCATAATCCTAGTCCTTATGTACCCATAGCCCTAACCCTAGCTCTAAACCTAACACAAAATCTATCCCTAATCCTAGGCCAAACCTAGCCCTAAGCATAACCCTAACCCTAATCGTATCCCTCATGCTAATTCTAACCCTCAACTTAGACCTAAACCTAGTTAAAACCCTAACGCCAGCCCTAAACATAACCTTATCCCTATCCCTAAACCTAACCCTAACCCTAGCACTAATCATAATGTTAATACTAGCCCTAATACTATCCCCATAATTATCCATTACAATAAACCTAACCCTAAACCTAATGATAACCGTAGCTCTAACTCTAACTGTAAACCTAACTAGACCTAACCCTAAACCTAACCCTCATCGTAGCCCTAACCCTAGATCAAATCCTAAACTATACTCTAACCCTAAACCTAGTCCAAACCCTTACACTAACTCTAAACCTAAAACTATCACTAACCCTAACCTGACATGTAATCCTATCCATTAACCTAACTCTACAGGTAGCCTTAGCCCTAACCCTAACTCAAACCCTTACCTTAAGTGTAAATCTAACCCTAGACATAACACTAAACCTAGTATTAAAACTATTCACCCTAGTATTAAAACTATTCACCCTAGTATTAAAACAAGTTCAAAACCTAAACTATATCCTAAACCTAACCCAAACACTAACACTAGCCCTAGCCCTAACCCTAACCCTAACTCTAGCCATAATCCTAACCGAAACGCTAGCACTAACCCTAGCTCTAATGCTATCCATTACCCTAACAATAACCATAACCCAAATGCTAACCCTATAACTAACCCTAACCATACCCATTATCCTAATCTTAACCTGAATCCTAAACCTAACCCTATCCATTACCCTAAACCTAACTCTAACCCTAACTCTAATTTGACCCCTAATCCTAAAACTTAACCTAACCCATAACCAAAACCTGAAGCAGACCTTAAAAAACACCTAATTCTAAACTTGATCCTTACACTAAACCTAACCCTTATACAAGACCTAGCCATAAAACTAACCCTATAACTACTCCTAGCCATAACCCTAAACCTGACATTACCCTATCCCTAATTTGCCCTAAACCTAACAAAAAACCTAGCCCTCATCCAAACACCAAATCTAGCCTTAATCCTAACCCAATCCTAACACTATCCCTAAACCTAATTTTAATCATTGCCCTAGCCCTAAACCTAGCTATAACCCCATCTCTTCCCCTAAACCTAACCCTAAGCCTAACCCTAAACATAGCCCTATCATTAGGCCTAACCCTAACACTAATCCTAGACCTATTCCTAGGCCCAGTTTAGCCCTAACCCAAACCCTAACCCTAGCCTTAAGACAACATCTAATTCTCGCCTAGCCCTATTTCTAGTTCAAAACCTATCCCTTACCATAACCTTAGCCTTAGTCCTAAAACATAACCGAGCTATGGCACTAATCCTAATCATTAATTTAAACCAAATCCTAACCCTACATCTAGCCCTAAGCCTTCCCCTAATTGAAGTCCTATCACTAACCTAAACTAACCCTGACCCTGACTCTGAACCTAACACTAACCCTAGCTCCAAACACCACCCTAAACTTAAACCTAAATCTAAAATTAGACTTAACCCTAACTGTAACCCTAAAATTAGCCCAAATCATAACCCTAGTTCTTACATTAGACATATCACTAACACTAGCCCTAACAAAACCCAAAACCTAGCCCTAATCTGAGCCCAAACCCTAGATTTACCTTTATCTCTAACCCTAAATGTAGCTCTAAACCTTACCCTAAACCTAACCCTAACATTAATTCTTACACTAATCCTAAAACTAACCTTAAGCCTAACCCTAAACCTAACCAAAACCCTAGCCCTAACACTAGCTCTAACCCTATTCAATACCCTAACCCAAACCCTAACCCTAATGCTAACCCTCAGCCTAACCCTAACACATTTCCTAACCCTAAACTATCCATTATCCTAAACAAAACCCTAACCCTAAAGCTAACCTAATACTAGAACTAGATGTAACAATAACCCTAAAACTATCCCCAATTGTAACCCTAGTTCTTACATTAGCCATAAACCTAAAGCTAACACAAAACCTAGCCCTAATCCAAGCCCCAACACTAGCTTTAACTCTAACTCTAGCCCTAACCCTAACCCTCAACCTAAGCCTAGCCCTAACCCTACCCTAACCCTAGCACAAACCCTATACCTTACCCTAAGCCAAAATCTAATCCTAAAGCTACCTAGTTTTAACTTAATCCTTAGCCTAACCCAAACCCTAACTCTGTTACTAGTCCTAACACTAGTTCTCAATCTAGCTCTATCCCAATCCAAAAGCCTAAATCTAACCCTGACCCTTATTCTGACCCTAATACTTACCATAGGTCTAAACTTGACCCTAACCCTAAACTGACTTCTAACATTGGTGTTACCTGTAACCCTATACCTATACCTAACCCTAACACTAGACCTAAATCTACACCTAATCCTTCATCTAGTGATAATTTCAGCCCTAGCACTAAACAAAAACCTAGCTCTAGTCCTAAAAACAACCCTGAACCTAACCAAAACACTAACCCTACCCATAGACCTAACCCTAGTCCTAATGCTGGACCTAATCATAAACCTAACCTTCACCCAAACACTGACCCTTACCCTAACAAAAAACCTAGCTTGAAATCTTTTTCTAGCTGAAAACCTAACCCTAAACTAGACCTAGCCATATCACAAACACTAAAATTAGCCATTACCATAAGCCAAACCCTACCTCTAACTCTATCCATTACCCTTACCATAACTCTAACCCAAATGCTAACCCTAGCCTTAACCCTAACCCTGACTCTAACCCTAAACCTCATCCTAATGAAAATCCTAGCTCAATCCCTAACTTCTAAATATACCCTAACACTAACACTAACCCTTCGCCTATACCTAATCTTAACCTTAACCCTAGCCCTAATCTTAAACTTAATCCTAGCCATAACTCTAGCTCTAACCCTACCCATTACCCTAACCCTAACCCTAAACCCAATGATAACCCTAGCCCTAACCCTAAATCTACCCTAACCCTAACCTTAGACATAGCCATAAACCTAAACCTTGTCATAGACCTAACCCTAGCTCAAACCCTAACCATTATCCTAAAGCTAACCCTACACCTGTCCCTAACACTACCTTTAAGCCGAAACATAATACTAACCTTAATCCTATCCCGACATCAAACTCTATCCAATAACCTAAAACTAATGATAACACTAGCCCTAAGCCTAACACTAACCTTGACCCTAATCATAACTATAACCTAGCCTAACCCTAAACCTAATATTCGCCCTAGTGCTCACCCTAGCTCAAACCCTAAACCATACCATAAGCCTCAACCTAATGCTATCCCTGGGCCTAACTCTAAACCTAACCCTACCTCAAGCCCTAATACTAACCATAACCCTTGCCCTAACCCTAGTTCTAACCCTCTCCATTACCCTAAACATAACCTTCACCCTAATGCTAACCCTAGGCCTAAACCTAACCCTTTCACTAACTCTAACCATATCTATTACCCTACACCTAACCTGAACCCTAAACGTAACCCTATCATACCATATCCCTAACTCTAGTGCTAATTTAAGCCCTAATCCAAAACCCTAACCTAAACCAAAACCGAAACCTGATTCTAACCCTAATAATACCCCCAGCTCTAAACCTAACCCTTATCCTAGACCTAGCCATAAATCTAAACCTCAATCTATCCCTAAACGTAACCCTAGACCTGACACTAGCCCTAGACATAATTATTGCCATAACAATAAAACAAACCCTAGCGCTCAATGTAGCCCTAAACCTAGCCTTATTACTAACCCAAAACATAATCAGAGCCCTAACCATAATTCTAACCTTCGACCTAGCCCTAACACTAGCTATAACCCCATCCCTTCCCCTAAACCTAACCCTATCCCTAAACCTAAACCTAAGCCTAAAACTAGGCCTAAACCTGGCACAAACCCTAGACCTAATCCTAGCCATAATTTAGCCCTAAACCTAACCTAACCCTAGCCTAAAACTAACTCTAACTCTCACCCTAGTCCTATCCCTAGTTCTAAACCCAACACTTACCATAACCCTAAAACTCGCCCTAACCTTAGCCCTAACCCAAGCCCTAGCCTTAATCCTACATCTAATCCTAACTCTAAATGGAACCCTAAATCTAAGCCTAAATCTCTCACTAACACAAGCTGTAACACTAACACTAATCCTAAACCTAGCCCTACCCTAGCCCAAGCCCTAAAACAAAACAGAGCCATAGCCCTAACACTAGCATTTAACCTAAACCTAGCCCTAAACCTCGCTCTAATTTGAGTCCTATCCCTAACATTAAAACTAACCCTGACCCTTACTATGAACCAACACTAACTCTATCTCTAAACACCACCCAAAACCTAAACCAAACCCGAACACTAGACCTAGCCCTAACCCTAACCCTAAAACTAGCCATAATTGTAACCCTAGTTCTTAGATTAGCTGTAGCCCTAACCCTAGCAGTACCCTAACCCAAAACCTATCCTAATCAGAGCCCTAAAACTAGCTTTAACACTAAAAATAACCACAACCCTAGCTCTAACACTTACCCTAAATCTACTGCTAACCCTAACCCTTGAAATAACCCAACACCTAACACTAACCTTAGCCCTAATCCTAACAATAACCATAGCCCTAAACCTAGCTCTAATCCTATCAGTACCTTAACCCTAACCCTAACCCTAATGCTAACCCTGGGATTACCCTCACCCTATTCTTAACCCTAAACCTATACATTACACTAAAACTAACCTGAACCCTAAACCTAACCATAACCATAAACCTATTCTTAACCCTAACCCTAACGCTAATATGAGCCCTAACCTTAAACATTAACCTAATCCATCCTAGAACTCTATACCTTACCCTAATAATGCTCCTAGATCTAAACCTTACCCTAAATCTTAACCTAACCCTTACACTATACCTAGCCATAATCCTAACCCTAAAACTACCTCTAACCATAATCCTAGACCTGACATTAGCTCTAGCACTAATGAAGCCCTAGCTGTAACGCAAACCCTAGCCCTAATCCTAGCCCTAAACTAAGCTTTAATCCTAACACTAACCATAACACTAGCCCTAACCCTAATTTTAACCCTCACCCTAGTTCTAAACCTAGTGATAACATCATGCCTAACCATAACCATAACCCTAACCCTAGCCCTAAACCTAGGCTTAGCCTTAATACTAACCCTAGCTCTAAACCTAGCCCTAATAAAGCCCTAACCCTAACACTACCAAATCCTAACCCTAAGAATAACTATAACTCTTGCCCTAGCCCTAGCCCTAGATCTAACCCTATCCCTTATGATAACCCAAACCATAACCCAAACCCTAGCTCTAACCTAGATTTAACCCTAACTCTAAATCTAACCCTAACTCTAAATCTAACCCTAACCATAAGCCTAAACCATACCCTATCACTATCTTTAACCCTAATGCTTATTTGAAAACAAGTCCTTATGCTAGCCCTAGCGCTCAAGCAAAACTGAGCTATAGCACTAACCTCAACACTTAACTTAAACCATAGCCTAAACCTACACCTATCCGTAACACTAGCCCTAATTGAAGTCAAAACCCTATCCTTAGAACTAATACTAACCCTGACATTCACCCTAATACTGACCCTTGCTCTATACATCACCCTATCCCTAAACCTAATCCTAACACTACACCTCACCCTAAACTAACCCTAAACTAGCCCTAAATGTAATGCCAGTTCTTACATTAGCTATAGGCCTAAACCTAACAAAAAACTTAGCCCTAATCCAAGGCCTAACCCTATATTTAACTCTAATCCTATCCCTAACCCTAACCCTATCCCTAGTCCTAATCTTAGCTCTAACCCTATCACTTACCCTAAGACAAACCATCACCCCATTGCTACTCTAGTCTTAACCCTAATCTTAAGCCTACCCCAAACCCTAACTTTATTATTAGTCCTAACCCTATCCCTCATTCTTGCTCTAAACTTGACCCAAACCGTAACCCTAACCCTGACCCTTATTCTGAATCTAACACAAAAGGTAGGTTTAAAACTGACCCTAACCCTTATCCAAAACCTAACACTAGCCCTACCACTAACCCTATAACTAAACTTAACACTAAAACTAGCCCTAGACCTAAAAATACTTCTAAATATAGACATAAGCCTAGCCCTAGCCCTAACAATAACCCTTAACCTGAATCAAACACTAAACCTACCCCTAGACCAAACCCTAGTCACATTCTGGGCCTAACTCTAAACCTAATCTTAACCTGAACCCTGACACTTACTCTAACAAAAATCCTAGCTCTAAACCTTATCCTTACCCAAAAACTAACCCTAACACTAGAAAAACCCTAAATCTAGCCATAACCATAACTCTAGATCTTAAATTAATAATACACCTAACACTAGCCCTAAACCTTACAAAAAACCTAGACGTAAGTGTAGCCCTAAACTTAACCCTAAGCACAACTATAACCCTAAACTTAGGCCTAAACCTAACCCTATCCCTCGTCCTACTTCTAACCCTAACTCAAATCCTTAACCTTACCATAAACATAACCCTAGCCAAAACCCAAAACCTCACCCTAAACCTAGATCTAATTCTAACCTTAATCATAGCACAAACCCTAGCTCTAACTCTATCAACTACCATAACCATAACACTAAACCTAATGCTAACCCTAGCCCTAACCCTAAACCTAACCCTTCCCTAGCCCTGACTGTAACCCTAACCCTCATTCCAGCCCTAACCCTACCTCAATCCATAACCCTTAAACTTAAACTAACCCTAACTCTAACTTAAGGCCTAACCCTAACCTAACCCTAGCCCTAATCCTAACTTGAACCCTAGACATAACCCTAGCTCGAACCCTACCAATTACCCTAACCCTAAACTTAACCCTAATGATAACACTAGACCTAAAGCTAAACATACCCTAAAAATATTCATAAACCTAACCCTAGAACTAACAGTGAACCTAACCCAAATCCTAACCTAAGCTAGCTCAAATCCTAACCCAAACCCTAAACCTAACCCTAACTCTAACCTAAACTTATCTGTAACTCTAACCTGACATCTAAATCTATTACCCAAACCCTAATGATAACCCTAGCCCTAACCCTAACACTAACCCTAAAACTAACCATGAACATAACCCTAGCACTAACCTTATCCTAGCACTAACCCTAGCTCAAACCCTAAACCATTTCTGAAAACGAATCCTAACTCTAACCCTCGCCCTAACCCTGACCCATACCCTAACTCTAGCCCTAATCCTAATCATAACCCTAGCCCTAACCCTAGGTGTAACCCTATAAATTACGCTAACAATACCATAACACAAATGCTAACTCTAGGCCTAACCCAAAACATATCAAAAACCAAAACCATATCTATTACTCTAAACCTAACCTGAACCCTAATCCTAACCCTATCCACTACGCTAGCCATAACTCTAACCTTAATACTAATTTGAGCCCTAAACCTAAACCTTATCCTAACCCAAACACGAACCATGACCCTAATAATACGTCTAGCTCTCAACCTAACCCTTTCCCTAAACGTAAGACTTAAATTTGACCTAGCCATAAACCTAATGCTAAGACTCTCCCTAACTGTAAACCTAGACCTGACATTAGCCATAACCCTAATTCTTGCCCTAAACCTAACACAAAACCTATCTCTAATCCTATTTTGAAACCCAGTGTTAAACCCAGACTTAATCCTAACCCAAACCATAACCCTAGCCCTAACCCTAAAGGTAATCATAAAACTAGCCCTAACCCTAACAATAGCACTAAAACAAAACCATGCAACATGCCTAACACTAAACCTTAACTTAAACCAAACAGTAGCATTACACCTAGAACTAATGCTAGCCCTAATTCAACTCCTAATCCTAACTTTGAAAATAACCCTGACCCTGACTCATAAACTAACACTCACCCTAGCTCTAAACAGCACCCTAAACTTAAACCAAACTCTAACAGTAACCCTAGTCCTAATTCTAGTCCTAACCCTAACCATAAAACTAACCCTGACCTGACTCTTATCCTAACAATATCTCTAGCTATAAATATCAATCTAACATTAAACCTAACCCTAATACTGACCAACCCCTAACCTAACCCTAAAACTAACCCTAATTGTAACCCTAGATTTTATATTTGTCATTCCCCTAAGCCTAGCCTTAAACCTCACTCAAAAACTAGCCCTAATCTGAGCCCTAAACCTCGCTTTAACCCTACCCATAACCCTATCCCTAGAACTGAAACTATGTCTAACCCTATCCCTTACCCTAAGCAAAACACTAACCCAAATGGTAACCCTAGATCTATTCCTAATTCTTAGGCTAAACAAATATTAACCCTATTAATACTCCTATCCCTAGATCTCATTCTAGCTCAAACCCTATGCAAAACCCTAAACCTAACCCTGACCCTTATTCTGACCCTAACTCTGACCCTAGTATTAAACTTAACCCTAACCCTAAACTGAACCGTAATGCTAGCCCTATTGTTAACCCTATACCTCAACCTAACACTAACACTCTACCTAGACAAAATCCTAATCTAAAATCTAGCCATAACTGTAGCTCTAGACCTAAACAATAACCTAGCCTTAGCCCTCACAATAACCCTTGACCTAAGCCAAACACTACCTCTACCTCTAGACCTCAACCTAGTCCTAATTCTGGTTATAACCCAAACCCAAACACTGTCCTTACCTGTAACACAAATCCAAGCTCTAACCATTATGCTAATTCAAAATCTAGCCAAACTCTAACAATAGACCTAGCTATAACCCTAACTCTAGGTCTTACATTACATATAGCCCTAACGTTAGCCCTAAACCTCACACAAAACCTAGCTCTAAGCATAAACCTAACCCTAACTCTAGACCTAACCCTAACCGTAACCCTTGCCTTAACACTAACCCGAGCTCAAACACTAACCCTTACCAAAATATAACTCTAGACCTAACCCTAACCCTAGTCCTAATCCTAACCATAACCAAGGCCAAACCCTAGTTCTAACTCCATCCATTACCCTAAATATAACCCTAACCCTAATGCTAAACCTAGCTCTTAACTTAACCCTAACCCTAAACCTAGTCGTCACACTAACCCTAACCATTGCCCTAGCCCTAACCATAGCTCAAACCCTAACACTTACTCTAAACCTAACCCTAACACTAACCCCAGGCTTAACCCTAACCCTAACCTTAACCCTAGCCCTATTCCTAACCATAACCCTAGCCCAAAACCTATCCATTACCCTAAATATAAGCTTAATCCAAATGATAACCCTAGGCCTAACAATACACCTAGCTTTAAACTGTACCCTTTCCAGAAACCTAAACCTTACAATAGACCTAGCCATAAACCTAAACTTAACACTATCCCTAAGCATAACCCTAACTGATATTAGACATAGACCTAATTCTCACCCTAAACCTAACAAAAACCCAAGCTCTCATCCTAGCGCTAAACCCAGCTTTAATCCTAACCTGAACCCTAACCCTAGCCCAATCCCTAATTTCAACGCTCGCCCTAGTTCTGAACCTAGGTATAACCACATCCCTTCCCCTAACTCTGACCCTAATCCAACACTAACACTATCACTAACACTAACTCCAACACTAACACTAACCCTAGCTCTAATCCTAGCCCTAATTTAGTGCTAATCGTAACCCTAACTCTAACCCTACCCCTAAGACTAAATCTAACTCTTGCCCTAGACCTATTTCTAGTACTCACTATCAATTATCATAACCCTAACACTAGCCCTAATCTAACCCCTAAACCTAGCCAATGTCCTAACCCAAGATCTAACCACAACTCTAAATATAACCCTAACACTAAGCCTGAAACTCACTCTACCCCTAACCCTAACACTATCGCTAATCCTAAAACTAGTTTTAAACCTAGCTGTAGCTCTGAAAAAAAAAACTGAGCCCTAGCCCTAACCCTAATACTAACCTAACTGTAACCTCAGACCTGACATTAGAACTAGTCCTAATTCTTGCCCTAACCCAAACACAAAACCTAACCATACTCCTACTCATAACTCCAGCCTTATTTTGGGTGTTATCACTAACCCTAAAACTAACACTGACCTTGACTCTGACCCTAACACTAACCCTATTTCAAATCATCACTCTAATCATAACCTAATCCTAACACTAGAACTAGCCCTCACCCTAAGCCTAAAATTAGTCCTAATTGTAACCCTAATTTTTATATTATTAGCCATAGACCTACCCTAACCCTAACCTAATCTAAAACCTAGCCCTAACCGTAACCATAACACTAGCTTTAACCCTAACCTAACTCTAAACCTAATCCGAACACTAGCCTTAATCCTAACCATAACCCTAGCCCTAATTCTAGCTCTAATCCTATCTATTACCTTAACTCTAACCCTAACCCTAATACTAATCTTAGGATAACCCTAACTCCATCCATAACCCTAACCCTATTCATTACCCTAAACCTAACCTGAAACCTAAACCTAACCATATCCATTATCCTAACCTAAAACATAATCCTAACCTAATTTGAGCCCTAAACCTAAACCTTAACCTAAACAAACCCTAACAGTTACCCTGACCCTAATAATACCCCTATCTCCAAAAGTGACCCTAATCCTCAACCTAACCCTTACACTATACATAGCAAAAATCCTAACCCTGAAACTATTCCTAACCAGAACCCTAGACCTCACATTTGCCCTAGCCCTAATGTTAGCCCTTATGCTAAAAAAAAAAAAATACTAATCCTGGCCCTAAACCTAGTCTTAATCTGAACGCTAACCCTAACACTAGGCCTAAACCAAAAGTGAACCTTCACCCTAGCCCTTAACCTAGCCATAATATCATACTGTACCCTGACCCTAATTCTCACCCTAGCCCTAAATCAAGGCCTAGCCCTAATACTAAACCTACCTCTAATGCTAGACCTAATTTAGCCCTAACTCTAAACCCAATCATATCTCTAGCCCTAAGACTAACTCTAACACTTGCCCTAGCCCTAGCCCTAGTTCTAACATTTTCCCTTACTATGACCCAAAACCTAGCCATAACCCTAGCCCCAAACTTATTCCTAGCCCTAAACCTAGATCTAACCCTAATACTAAATCTAACCCTAAACTTTAACCTAAACCTCATCATAACACTAGCCCTAATCCTAATGCTAATTTGAAAACTATCCCTCATAATAGCCATAGCATTCAAGCAGAACTGAGCTACAGCTCTAATTCTAAACCTTACCCTAAACCAAACCCCAACACTACGCCTAGCCCTTACCCTAGAACTAATTTGAGTCCTAAACCTAATTGTACAATTTATAATGACCCTTACTCTGATTCTAAAATTAACCTTAGCTCTAAACATCACCCTAAACTCTAAACCTAACCCGAACACTAAACCTAGCCCTAACCCTAATCCTAAAACTAGCCCTAATCGTAATGCCAGGTCTTACATTAGCAATAGCCCTAACCCTAATACAAAACCTAGCCTTAATCTGAACCTTAACCCTAGCTTTAACCCAAATGCTAACACTAACCCTAAACCTAACACTAGCTCTCATACTATCCCTTAGCCTATGCCAACTCTCACCCTAATGCTATCCTAGTCCTAACCCTGACCCTTAGCCTACCCTAAACCCTAACTCTATTAGTAGTCCTAACCCTAGACCTCATTCTATCTCTAACCCTAACCCAAACCATAAGCCTATGCCTGACCCTTATTCTGACCCTAACACTAACCTTAGCTATAACCCTAGTCCTAAGACTAAATCACTCTCACCCTAGGCCTATTTCTATTTCTAACACTATCCGTTACCTTAGCCCTAACCTTAGCCCTCATCATAGCCATAGCCCTAACCCTAGATTAAACCATAACTCTAAATCTAACTTTAAACTTAAGCCTAAACCTCACCTTACCACTAGCCCTAATACCATTGCTAATCCTAAAACTAGCCCTAACTCTAGTCCTAGACCACAAACAAAACTGAGCCATTGCTCTAACACTAAACCGTAAACCAAACCCTAATTCTACAATTAGCCATAACCCTAGCTCTAATTCAAATCCCAAGTCTAAACTAACCATAGGTCTAAATATCACCCTAACCCTAAAGTTAATGCTAACACTAGACCAGCCCAAATCCCATCACTAAAACTAACCCTAATCATAAACCTAGTTCTCACATTGGCCTTAACTCTAACTCTAGCCTTAACCCTAACAAAAAATAACCCTAATCCGAGCCCTAACACTAGATTTAACCCTAACCTAATCATAACCCTAGTCCTAAACCTAACTCTAACTCTAGCCCTAACCATATCCCTTACCTTAAGCCAAACCCTATACATAATGCTAACCTTAGTCCTAATCCTAAACCTTAGCCTAACCCTATTTCTACTCTTAACCCAAGCACTCATTCTAGTTCTAATTCTAACCCAAAACCTAATCATAATTTTCACCCTTATTCTGACACTAACACTAATTATAGGTCAAAACCTGAACCTAACCCTAAACCGAACCCTGAATCAAGCCTTATAGTAAATTTATACCTAAACCTACCCTTACACTAGTCCTAAACTTAAACAAAATCCTAAATCTAGCAATAACTCTAGCCCTAGACCTAAACAAAAACTTTGTCCTAGCCCTAAAAATAACCATTAACCTAAAACAAATATTAACCCTACCCCTAAATGTAACCTTGTCCTAATTCTGGCTTTCACCCTATCCCTCACTCTAAACTGAACACTGACCTTGCCTTTAACAGTAAACCTATCTCTAAACCTGAGCCTAACCAACATGTAAACCTAACACTAGACCTAGCCATAACTCTAACCCTAAAAACTAGCCCTAATCATAACCCTAGCTCTTATATTACCCACAGCCCTAAACCTAGGCCTAAATCTATCGCAAAACCTAAATCTTATTCTAGGCCAAAACCTAGCCTTAGGCTTAACCCTAACACAAATTGTAGCCCTAACCCTACCCTAACCTTCTCTTTAGTCCTAACCCTGGCTCAAAACCTAACTCTTACCCTAAATATACACCTACACATATCCCTAAATCTAACCCTAAACCTAGCCCTAATCCTAATTTTAACTCTAGCACTAAACCTAGCTCTAAAGATACCCATTACCCTAAACATAACACTAACTCTATTGATAAACCTAGGCCTAAACCTAACCCTAAACCTAACAATAAATGTAATACTAGACCTAACCCTAAACATCATCCTCACCATAGACCTAACCCTAGCTCAAACCCTAACCTTTAACATGAACTTAACCATAACCAAAGCCCTAACCCTAAGCCTAAACCTCAATCTAACTCTAACCATAAACCTCATCCTACATCTAATCATATCCATTACCATAATCCTAACACTATCTCTTATAATGACCATAGCCCTAATCCTAATCCTAACCCTAACTGTATTGTAATCTTATCCCTAGACCTAACCCTAAACCTAACCCTCGCCCTAGCCCTAAACCTATCATCTCAAAACCCTACCCTTACACTAAACATAATCCTAACCCTAACCCTAGATATAACCCTAACACTAACCCTAACTCAAGACCTGTTTCTAACCATAAACCTATCCCTAAGCTTAGCTCTAACCCTATCCATTATCCTAACCATAACCCTTACACTAATGCTAACTCTAGACTTATTGCTAAGCTAACCTTATCAATTATCCTAAACCTAAACTGAACAAGAAACAAAAGACTATCATTACCCTAACCCTAACTCCAAATCTAATTAGAGCCCTAAACCTAAATGCTAACCTCAAACAAACTCTAACCTTGAATCTTACCCTAATAATTCCCCTAGCTCTAAACCTGACCCTTTCACTAATCCTAACCATTACACTAGACTTAGGCATAATATATTCTAAATCTATTCCCAACTGTAACCCAAGACCTGACATTAGCACTAGCCCTAATCCTAGCTATAACACTAACACAAACCTCAGCCCTTATCCTAGTCCTAAACCTAGGGTTAATCCAAACACAAACCCTAACCTTAGGCCTAACCCTAACACTAACCCTAGCCCTAATCTTAGCCTTAACAGTAGCACTAATCTTACCCCTAATTTACAACTATCCCTAACCTTAGCCCTAACCCGAGACCTAAGACTAACTCTAACTCTCATCCTTGCTCCACCCCTAGTTCTAACCCTATCCCTTACTTCAACAATAATCCTAGCCCTAACCCTAGCCCTATCCTTAGCCATAGCCCTAACCTACATCTGACTCTAACTCTAAATCCAACTTTAAGCCTAAGCCTAAAACGAAACCTAACACTAGCCCTAACCCTCATGCTAATACTAAAATTATCCCTAATCCTAGCCCTAGCTGTGAAACAAATCCCAGACATAGTCCTAAATCTAACCCTTAACCTAAACCAAACCATAAGCATAACCATAAACTTAGCCCTAATTCGAGTTTTAAGCTGAACCAAAAACTATCCCTGACCCTGAATCTGACCATAAGACTAACCCTAACTCTAAAGATCTCCTAACCCTAAACCTAAACATAACACTAGACCTAGCCCCAACCCTAAACATAAATTTAACCTTAAATGTAACCCTGGTACTTACATTAGTTGTAACCTAACCCTAGCACTAACTTAACACAAAATCTAGCCCTAATTCAAGCCCTAACCCAAGCTTTAACCCTAACACTAACACTAACCATAGCCCTAATCATAACCATAACACTAGCCCTAACCCTAGCTCTAACCCTATCTATCACCATAACTATAACCCTAACACTAATGCTAACCCTAGGCCTAAACCTAACCCTATACCTAATCCTAACCATATCTATTACCCTAAAGAAACCTAAACCCTAGACTTCACCCTATCATTACTCTAACAGTAACCTTAATATTAATTCAAGCCCTAAATTTAAATCATCCCAAACCCTAACCAAGGCCCTGAACCTAATATACCCCTAGTTCTAAACCTGACCTAAGACTAAACATAACCCTTTAACTACCTGTGTCCATAAACCTAACCCTAAATCTATCTTTAACCATTATCCCAGACCAGATATTAGTCCAAGCCCTAATCCTAGCCCTACCCTAAAACAAACCCTAGCCATCATCCTAGCCCTAAAACCAGCGTTATTCAGAACCCTAACACTAAACATAGGCCTAACCATATTTCTAAGCCTCATCCTAACTCTTAACCTACCTATAATGGCAATCCTTACCTAAACTTATTCCTAACCATAAACCTAATGCTAAGCCTAGGCTGAACAATAACCCTAGCCCTAATTCTAGCCCTAATTTACACCTATCCTTAACCCTAACCCTAGCCCTAAGACTAACTCTAACTTTCACACTAGCCCTATCCCTAGTTCTAAACCTATCCATTACCGTAACTCTAACCCTAGTTCTAAGCCTAGCCATAAACCTTGCCCTGTCCTTATTCTTAGCTGTAACCCTAGATCTATCCCAACTCTAAATCTAACACTAATCCTAAGCCTAAGCCTAACATAAACATAGCCCTAACTTTAATGCTACTCATACAACTAGCCCTAACCCTGACCCTAGCAGTAAATCAAAACCAAGCAATAGCCCTAATACTAAACCTTAAGTTAAACCAAATCCTAATGCTACACCCAGACCTAACCCTAGCCCTAATTCAAGTCCTAACCTTAACCTTAATACTAACCCTGACTCTGACTCATATCCTAACACTCACCTTAGCTCTAAACACCATCCTAACCTTAAACCAAACAGTTGCAGTAACCCAAGCCATAATTTGAGTCCTAACCTTAACCTTAAAACTAATCCTGACCCTGACTACTAACCTAACACTAACACTAGCTCCAAATATCACCCTAACCTTAAACCTAATCCTAACACTAGAGGTCTGACCCCTAACCTAACCCTAAAATAAACCATAGTTGTAACCCTAGTTCTTACATTAGCTGTTACTCTAACCCTAGCCCTAATCGTAACACAAGTACTAGTCCTAATCTGAGCTCTAAACCTAGCTCTAACCCTAATGCTAGCCCTAACCCTAGCTCTTACACTATCCCTTACCCTAAGCAAAAACCTAAAACTTATTCTAATCCTAATTCTTACCCTAATCCTTAACATAACCAAAATCTGAATCCTATTGCTAGTCCTAACTCTAGCCCTCATTCTAGCTCTAACCATAACCCAAACCCTAACCCTAACCCTGACCCTTATTCTGACCCTAACACTAATTTTAGGTCTAAGCCTCAACCTAACCCTAAACCATACTCAAACCCTGGCCCTAGACCGAAACCTAATCTTAAATCTAGCCATATCTTTAGCCCTGGAGCTAAAGAAAAACCTAGACCTAGCCCTAATAATAACCCTTAGCCTAAGCCAAACACTAACTCTTCCCCTAGACCTAACCCTAGTCTTAATTCTGGCTTTAATTCTAACCATAATCCTAATCTGAACACTAACTCTTACACTAACATTAACCCTAGCTCTAAACATCACCCTAACCCTGAAACTATACCTAGCCATAACATTAACCCTAAAACTAGCCCTAATCATAACAAGTTTTTAATTTAGCCATAGCCCTAACCCATTGCAAAACCTAGACCTAATCCAAGCCCTACCCTATCTTTAAATGTAAAGCTAACTCTAATGCTAACCATAGCCCTAACCCTAAGCCTAAGCCTAACATTAGATCCAATCCTAAGCATAACCCTAGCCCTAACCCTAGCCCTAACCCTATCCATTACCCTAAGGTTAACCCTAACCCTTATGTTAACCCTAGGCCAAACCCTCATCCTATGCTTACCCCTAACTTTAAACATTACCCTACACCAAACTTGAACCCTAAACCTAAAACTATCATTAATCTATCACTAAACCTAATGCTAATTTGAGCCATAACCCTAAACCTTAACCTAACCTAAACCCTAACCCTGACCCTAATAATACCCCTATCTCTAACCCTGACCCTAACCATAAATCTAACCCTTACAATAGACCTAGATATAAACCTAACCCTAAAACTATCCCTAACTCTATCCATAGACCTGACATTAGCCCTAGCTCTAATCCTAATCCTAACTCTAACACAAAACTTAACCCACATCCTAGATATAATCCTCGCATTCATCATAACCCTAACCCTAATCCTAATTCTAACCCTCACCCTATCCCTAATACTAGGTATAAGCTCATGCCTTACCCCAAACATAACCCTAATACAAACCCTAACACTAAACTTAGCCCTAACCCTAGGCTTCACAATAACATTAACACTGGCCCTAATCCCAGACCTAACTTAGCCCTATTCCTAACAGTAAACATAACCCTAGCCATAAGACTAACTATAACTCTTGCCTTAGACCTATAGGTTAGTTAGAACCTTTTCCCTTACCATCACCCTAAACCTAGACATAATCTTAGCCATAACCTGAACCTTACCCCTAAAACAAAACCGAGTTATAGCCCTAAACTTCACCCTTAACCTAAACCAAACCCTAAACTTACACCTAGCCCTAACCTTAACCCTAATCCTATCCCTAATTCTAGTCCTAACCCTAACATGAAAACTAACCCTGACTCTGACTCTGACCCTAACACTAAACCTAGCTCTAAAATCATTGTAAGCTAATGCTATCTCTAATCCTATTTCTATCCATAACCTGAACCTAACCTGGACCCTAATACAAACCCTATCATTACTCTAACCCTGACCCTAATGCTAATTCAATCCCTAAATTTAGACCTTAACATATCCCAAACCTTAGCACAGACCTTGTCCATAATAATACCCCTAGCTCTAAACCTGAACCTACCCCTAAAACTAACCCTAAACATAAAATTATATTTAAACATAATTCTAGACCTGAAATTAGTCATATCCCAAATCGTAGCCCTAATCCTAAAACAAACACTAGCCCTCAACCTAGCCCTAAACCTAGCCTTAATCATAACCCTAATCTTAACCAAAGCTCTAACCCTAATTCTAAATATCACCCTACATCTAAACCTAGTTATAAAATTATCCCTTACCCTAAACTTAATACTAAATCAAACCCTACTCTATATTTAAGCTGAACACTAACCATAGCCCCAATCCTAGCCCTAATTTATTCATTTCCCTATCCGAAGCCCTAAGACTAACTCTAACTCACACTAGCCCTTTTCCTAGTTCTAACCCTATTACATACCATAATCTAAGCCTAGCCCTAACCCTTGCCCTATCCTAAACCTAGATCTAATCCTAAATCTAAATCTAAACCTAAACTTAAGCTTAAGCCTAACATTATCCCTAACCCTATCGCTAATCATAAAATTAGCACTATCCCTAACCCTAGCAGTAAAATAAAACCACGCAATAGCCCTAACCTTAAATCTTAACTTAAGCCACTTTAACACTATATCTAGACCAATCCCTAGTCCTAAATTCAACTCCTAACCCTAACCTTGAAAGTAACCCTGACACAGACTCGTATCCTAATGCTCACCCTAGCTCTAGATCCCATCCTAACCTTAAAACAAAACCTATCAGTAACCCTATCCCTAACTCAAGTCCTAACCCTGACTCTGACACTTATTCATATTCTAAAACTAACCCTAGCTCTAAATATCACTCTAACCTTAAACCTAACCCTAACACTAGACCTACCCTTAACCCTAACCCTAAAACTAACCCTAACAGTAACCCTTCTTCTCACATTAGCCATTGCCCTAAACCTAGCCCTAACCCTACAACAAAAACTTGCTCTAATTAAAGCTCTTAACCTAGCTTTAACCCTAAACCTAACCCTAACCCTAGCTCTATCCCTATCCCTTACCCTAAGCAAAACCCTAACCCTAATGGTAACCCTAGAACTATTCCTAATTATTAGGCTAACCAAAATCCAAACCCTTTTAATAGTCCTGACTCTATCCCTCATTCTAGCTCTAATCTTATCCCAAATCCTAATGCTAACCCTGACCCTTATTCTGACAAACAATAACCCTAGGTCTAAACCTGAACCTAAGCATAGAGTAAACTCTAACACTGGCCCTGCCGGTAACCTTATAATTAAACCTAACCCTAACCCTAGCACTAAGACCAACTCTAACTCTCACAATAGCCCTATCTCTAGTTCTAACACTATTTCTTACTGTAACCCAAAACCTAGCCCTAAACTGAGAACTAATGCTTGCCATATTCTTGTCATTGCCCTAACCCTATTTCTAACCCTAAGTTTAAATCTAACCTAAACCTAAGCCTAACACTAACACTAGCCCTGACTCTAATATTAATTGTAAAACTTGCCCTAAACTTAAACCTAGCAGTAAAACCAAACTGAGCAATTGCTCTAACCTTAAACCTTAACTTAAGCGACTCTAAAACTACATCTAGACATAAACCTAGCCCTAAATTCAACTCCTAACCCTAACCTTAATTCTACCCCTGAAACACTCATATCCTAACACTAACCCTAGCTCTAGACCCCATCCTAAACTTAAACAAAAACCTAACAGTAACTGTATCACTAATTCGAATCCTAACACTAACCGTTACCCTGACTCATATCCTAACACTAACCCTAGCTCTAAATATCACCCTAACCTTAAACCTAACCCTAACACTAGACATACCCCTAACCCTAAGCCTAAAACTAACCCTAATTGTAACCCTAGTTCTAACATTAGCCAATGCCCTAACCCTAACCCTAACCCTACAAAAAAACAACAAGCCCTAATCAAAGCTCTAAACCTAGCTTTAACCCTAACCCTAACTCTAACCCTAACCCTTGCAATAACCTTATCCCTTAACCTAAGCAAAACCCTAACCCTAATGGTAACCCTAGACCTATCCCTAATCCTTAGGCTAACCAAAATCCTAACACCATTAATAGTTCTGACCCTAGCCCTCATTATAACTCTAATCCTATCCCAAATGCTAATGCTAACCCTGACCCTTATTCTGACCCTAACACTAAACTTAGGTCTAAACCTAACCCTAACCCTAGACCGAACTCTAACACTGGCACTACTGATAAACTTATTCCTAAACCTAACTCTACCACTAGCCTTAGACCTAAAACTAATCCTAAATCTAGTCTTAATTATAGCCCTAGACATAAAAAAAAACCTAGTCCTATCACTAACAATAACCCTTACCCTAATCCAAACACTACTCTATCCCTAGATCTAAACCTAGTTCTAATTCTGGCTATAACCCTAACTCTAACTCTAATCTGAACACTGACCAGCATTTAACAATAAACCTAACTCTAAACCTGACCCTAACCGAAAATATAAACCTAATACTAGACCTAGCCATAATCCTAACCGTAAAACTAGCCCTAATCATATCCCTAGTTCTTACATTACTCACAGCCCTAACCATAGGCCTAAACCTAACACAAAACCTAGAGCTAATCCTAGTCCTTAACCTAGCACTAAGCATAACCTTTACCCTAACCCTAGCCCTAATCCTAATTTAATCCTAGCCTTAGTCTGAACCCTAGCTCAAAGCCTAACACTTACCATAAATATAAACCTAGAACTCTCCTTAAATCTAACCCTAACCCTAGCCCTAATCCTAACCTTAACCCTAGCCCTAACCCTAGATCTAAACCTACAAAATACACTAAACCTAACCCAAAACCTTTATCCCTAACCATAACCCTTACCCTAACCAGAAAACTAAACCTAGACCTAACCCTAAACCTTACACTCGCTATAACCCTAAATCTATTTCAAAACCTAACCCTTACTATACACCTAAACATAACCATAGCTCTAACCTTAACCCTAAACTTAAATCTAATCCTAACCCTAAACCTAAACCTAAATCTAAACATATCCATTACACTAAACCTAACTCTAACCCTAATGATAATCCTAGCCCTAACCCTAACTCTAACCCTAAAACTACCATAATCCTATCTCTAGACCTAACCTTTAACCTAATCCTTGCTCTAGCCGTACCCATAGCTCATAACCTAACCCTTATGATAAATATAAGCCTAAACATAACCCTAGTTCTAACCCTCACTCCAACCCAAACTCAAGACATAATCCTAACCATAACCCTAGGCCTAAACTAAACTCTAACTGTATCCATTACCCTAAACATAAACTTTAACTTAATGGTAACCATAGGCCTAACACTAACCCTATCACTAACCCCAAACCTATCAACTATCCTAAATCTAACCCTATTATTATAATAACCCTAACCCTAATGTCAATTTGAGCACTAACTCTAAACTCAAACCTAAACCAAACCTAACTCTGAACATGACCCTAATAATTCCCCTAGCTCTAAAGCTGACACTTACCCTAAACCTAACCCTTACACTCGACCTAGCCAAAAACCTGAGTTTGAAAATATCCCTAATGCTAACGCTAGACCAGACATTAGTCCTTGCCATAATCCTAGCCCTAACTCTAAAACAAATCCTGTCCCTTATCTTAGCCCTAAACATAGCCTTAATCATAACCCTAACTCTAGAACTGGGCCTAACCCTAACAATGACCCTAGCCCTAATCTTAGCCCTAATTTAGCCGTATCCCTAACCCTAATTTTAACCTACCGTAATACTGAGTCTAACCCTCACTCTAGCTCCTAAAACTAGTTCTTACCCTATCCCTAACTGGAACCCCAATTGTAGTCTAACCTTAGACATTTTCTTAGCCCTGGCCCTAACTATAGATCTAACCTTAAATCTAAATCTAACCCTAACCATAAGCCTACACCTCAACCTAAAACTAGCCCTAACCCTAACCCAAATGCTAATCCTAAAACCAGTCCTAACTCTAGCCCTATCCTTAGCCCTAATAATAAAAAAAACAAGCCATAACCCTAACCCTGACCTTAACCTAAACCAAACCTTAACCCTACACCTAGCCCTAACCTTAGCCCTAATTTGAGTTTTAAGCCAAAAAATAAAACTAACCCTGATCCTGACCTAACCCTAAACCTAGCTCTAAACATCAAACACTAATCCTAAATCTAACACTAGACATAGCGCTAAACCTAACCATAAAACTAGCCTAATCATAGCCCTACTACTTATATTAGACGTAACCCTAACCCTAGCCTTAATTTAACCCAAAACCTAGCCAGAATCTCTGCCCTAACCATAGCTTTAACCCTAACCCTAACCTTAACCATAACACTAGCAATAATTGTAACCATAACCCTAGACATAACCTTAGCTCTAACCCTATCCATTACCCTAACTATAACCCTAACCCTAATGCTAACCTAGGTTTAGACCTAACCCTATCCCTACACATAACCCTATTCATTACCCCAAACCTAACCTGAAACATAAATATAACCCTATCGTTACCCTAATTTTAACCCTAATGCTAATTCGAGCCCTAACTTAAAACCTTAACCTATCCCAAACACTAATAATGACCCTGACCCTAATAATACCCTTAGCTCTAAACCTGACCCTAACCTTAAACCTAACATTACACTAGATATAGCTATAAACCTAAACCTAAAACTATCTTTAAACATAATGCTGGACTTGAAATTAGGCTTAGCCCTAACCCAAACCATAAACCAAGTTTTAACCCTAATTCTAACTCTTGCCCTAGACCTAAAACTAGCTATAACCTCATCCCTTACCCTAAACCTAACTATAAGCCTAAACCTAACGCTAACACATTGCTCTAACCCCAGGCCTAACAATAACACTAAGCCTACCACTAATCCTAGCCCTATTTTAGTCCTATCCAAACCCTAACTTTAGCCCTAAGACTAACTCTTGCCCTAGCCCTATCAATAGTTCTATCCTTAGTCCTAGCCCTAATCCTAACTCTAAATATAAACCTAACTCTAAATTTAACTGTAACCATGAGCCTAAACCAACCTCTAACATAGTCCTGACAATAATGCTAATCCTAAAATTTGAAGTATGTCTAGCCCTAGTCATAAAACACAACCAAGTCATAGCCCTAACACAAACTCATATTCTAAACCAAACTCTAACCCTACAATTAGCCCTAACCCTAACTCTAAAATTAACCCTGAAACTGATGCTGACCCTAACACTAATCCTAGCTCTAAACATTACCCTAACCTTAAATTAAGCCTAGCACTAGACCTACTTTTAACCCTAACCATAAAACTAGCCCTAATCATTACCCTAGTTCATACATAAGTCATTGTCGTAAACCTACCCTTAACCCTAACACAAATACTAACTACCCATAATCAAAGCCCTAACCCTAGATTTAACCCAAATCTTCACCCTCACACTAGACCTAACCCTAACCCTAGCCCTAACCCTTTCCCTTACCCAAGGCCAAACCCTAACCCAAATGCTAACCCTAGTACTAGCCCTAATGCTTAGCCCAACTTATACTCTAACCATTTTACTAGTCTTAACCCTAGCACTCATTCTAGCTCTAACCCTAACCCTGACCCTTTTTCTGACCCTAACACTAACTCTGGGTCTAAACCTGACCCTATCCCTAAACCAAACCCTAACACTAACCCTACCCGTAACCCTATATCTATATTTAACCCTAACACTAGCCCTAGACCTAAAGCTAATCCTAAAAATATACATAACTCTAGCCCTAGACCTAAACAAAAACCTAGCTATAGCCCTCACAATAACCCTTAACCTAAACAAAACAATAACCCTATGCCTAGACCAAAATATAGTTCTAATTCGTGCGATAACCCTAACCCTAACCCTATCCTGAACACTGTCCCTTAAGCTAGCACTAAACCTAGCTCAAAACCTGACCCTACCCAAAACCTAGACCTAACACTAGACTTAGCAATAACCCTAACCCTAAAACTAGACCTAAACATAACCCTAGCTCTTATGTTACCCATAGTTCTAACCCCAGGCCTAAACCTAACATAAAACCTAGCCCTAACCCGAGGCATAAACTTAGTCCTAAGCATAAACGTAACCATAATCATAGCCTTAACACTAAACCTAAACATAACCCATGTCTTGGTTCCAACCCTAGCTCAGGAAAACCCTTTCACTAAACATAACACTAGCCCCATCCTAAAACTAAGCCTAATCCTAGCTCTAATCCCAATTTTAATCCTAGCCCAAACTTTAGCTCTAACACTATCCATTACCCTTACCCTAACCCTAATTATAACCCTATCCCTTACACTAAACCTAACCTTAAACATAAATGTAACCCTAGTCCTAACCCCAAAACTAACCCTTGCAATAGCCCTAACCTTAGCTAAAATATTAAGCCTTATGCTAAATCTAATCCTAACACTAGCCCTAACCCAAACACTAACCCTAACCCTACCTCTAATAATATTCATTACCATCAACTTAACCCTAACCCTAATTGAAACCCTAGCCATAACTCTAACCCTAAAACTAGTCCTAAACATATACCTATCTCTTACATGATTCACATTTCTAAACTTAGCCCTAAAACTAACATAAAACCTAGTCTTAATCCTATGCCTGAAGTTAGTCCTAAGCATAACTCTAACCCTAATCATACCCCTAACACTAACACTAACCCTAACCCATGTCTTAGACCTAACCCTAGCTCAAGGAAAACACTATCACTACTATCCACATCCTAAACCCTAACCCTAATCCTAGCTCTAATTCTAACTTTAATCCTAGTCCAAACTTTAGCTCTAACCCTATCCATTACACTTGCACTTACCCTAATTATAACCCAAGCCCTAACACTAAACCTAACCTTAATCATAAATGTAACCGTAGACCTAACCCGAAACCTAATCCTTGCAATAGCCCTAACCTTAGCTGAAACATTAAGCCTTACACTAAACCTAATCCTAACACTAGCCCTTTTCATAACCTAACCTTAACCCTAACCCTACCTCTAATATTATCCATTTCCCTAAACTGAACCTTAAGTCTAATTAAAACCCTAGACATAACCCTCACCCTAAACCAAATCATAACCTTCAACATAACCCTATACCTAAACTTAAACCTATCCCTAGCCCTAGCTCTAATCCTAGCTTAAACACTAACCTTTACTCTAACCTAACCATAACCCTAGCCCTAATTCTAACACTTACCCCAACCCCAATAATTACCATAAACCAAACCCTAGCCTTATCCCTAAACCTAACCCTAATCATAGACTTAATCCAAACCATAACCTGTCCCTAAACTGAGCTCTAAACCTATCCATTACACTAAACATAACACGAACCCTAATGCTAATCCTAACCCTATCAATAAACCTAACCCATTCTTTACCCTAAACCTTAACTGAAACCTAAACCCAACCATATCCATTACCCTAACCCTAAACCTAAACCTACCACTAACTCAATCCTTAACCGTATACTTTAACATAAACCAAATGTTAACCCTGACTCTAACCCTAATAAAACGCCTACCTCTAAACCTGACCCTTACTCTAGACATAATTCACTAGAACTAGGCATAACCTAAACCTTAAATTATCCCTAACAATAACCCTAGACCTGACATTAGTCCTAGACCCAGTCATAGCCCTAAACCTAACAGAAACCCTCGCCACTATTCTAGCCCTAAACCTACCTTAATCCTACCCTGAACACTAACCCTAACACTAATTCTAATTTTAACCCTCATAATGGACCAAAAGCTAGCTAAAATACCACCCATTCCCCTAAACTTAACCTTGATGCCAATAGTAACCCTAAACCTAAGGCTACTCAGAGGCCTAACCCTAACACTAACCCTAGCCCTAATCCTAGCCCTAATTTAGCTGTAATCCTAACCCTAACCTAAGCCTAAACTCATATTCTAAACCAAACTCTAACGCTACAATTAGCCCTAACCCTAATTCTAAAAGTAACCCTG